>OX419347.1:11952721-12045221 GCA_948470475.1 Galaxea fascicularis
CTCCCCTACATATCATTTCTCACAATTCTCTTTGTGTCATAAGTCACTAATTTGAAATCAGCGCGCGCGTTAGAAGTTATTTTCAGTGGTCGGTTAATTTTCTACATTTCTTTTTGGCTGCCTACAGTAAAGTTTTCCGGAAGGCATCATTAAGCCTTATGAAGGAACAATTCTCACGATTGGCAAGGTCTGCCGTCGTCCAATATGTTACCGTATTCCGTCTCATTTTGGCTAAACGGGTGAGACACCGATCTCGGGCTTGAGACGGAAAGGCATCATATTGCGAGCTTTGCTGTGGGCGGTGACGAGTCTCTGGCCTGAAAGGTAGTTTGTAGGAGTCAGATCTATTCGGCGAGAGCAAAATTAAAGCTGATTTATGACCAGGCCAGAGACTTAGTTAAAATTTTTTGTCAATACCGCCCTCTAGTTGTCCGTTTGAAAACGAATGGGTACATCCGGGATCTTGAATAAATCGACTGTGTCAGCAAAGTTTACATGTGATGATTTATGTGGAGAAAGCGAGAGTTCAGTATTGAGAGAGAGACAGTAATTTGATGATACTTTGCCCGTATCAAGTGTGGAAACATTGTGCCTGGTTTGGTTGTGGAGAGCTTTATCAGTGCCGCGAACGTGGATAATTGTGTGATTTCCTCAACTTGTTGACAGACGGATTTCAGGTATGTCGTGGTGCTCGTGTTATAAGAATAGTGTGTGCAAGCTTAAAAACGCTTCGTGAGTGTTTAGCTGAAGTGATTTTGTCTTAGACAACCGATTCTGGGCTCAAGAACGGTAAATTCTGGATCTGTTTTAGTCGGGCATCTCGCTCTGAGCCTCATAGTTTGCGAGACTGAAAGTTCATAATTTCTGTGCTTTTAATAAATGTTGTTTATTTCATTACAAATCTGTCGCTTTTGCCAAGATCGACTTTTCGTCTGTTTCCAGCGATTAATTTGTCCATTTAAGCCCTACCTAGCGACATTCAGCTGTATTTTATTCACCTCAAGGGTCAAATTGTTACAACGCGCTTGAAATTTCTGTAGGCACCTTTTTACAAATTCAGACAGATTTTTAACATGTATAACACAAATCTAGCTGATGATGACTTTTGAACTTGGGAAATGCCACCAAAGACCTTGAAGTAGCTAGATATCTTTACTTCAGATCATACAAATCGACCTATTGCCTTATACTGGCTTGTTTCTGTGTGCTTGCAGGTCTAGCATTAGTCTTTATATTGACTTGAAAGACACAGAATTTGACTTGAATTTTGCTTATGAAAAATTTTGCTTTTCATTAAATTAACTGTTGTCGTTATGTTTTGGTAACGAAATGCTATCTTAAAACACTTAAATACGGTCTTTTAGAGGACTAGTGTTGATTCTCTGTTATAGGGTTGAAATAATTTTTTAACATGTATAACACAAATCTAGCTGATGATGACTTTTGAACTTGGGAAATGCCACTAAAGACCTTGAAGTAGCTAGATATCTTTACTTCAGATCTTACAAATCGACCTATTGCCTTATACTGGCTTGTTTCTGTGTGCTTGCAGGTCTAGCATTAGTCTTTATATTGACTTGAAAGACACAGAATTTGACTTGAATTTTGCTTATGAAAAATTTTGCTTTTCATTAAATTAACTGTTGTCGTTATGTTTTGGTAACGAAATGCTATCTTAAAAAACTAAACACGGTCTTTTAGAGGATTAGTGTTGATTCTCTGTTATAGGGTTGAAATATCTGTCTGGATTTGCAAAAAGGTACCTCCAGGATTTTTTAGCAACAGTCCCATTTCAGGCTTGTTCAGTACTTGAGCAGTTTTTCTTTGTCCTTCTGTTTTTAGTACACAAAACCTCGTAACAAGCTGAAACGTGTTTTTAATGCTATTTACATCTTTCTCTCCCCCCCCCCCCCCACCTCTCCCCTACATATCATTTCCCACAATTCTCTTTGTGTCATAAGTCACTAATTTGAAATCAGCGCGCGCGTTAGAAGTTATTTTCAGTGGTCGGTTAATTTTCTACATTTCTTTTTGGCTGCCTACAGTAAAGTTTTCCGGAAGGCATCATTAAGCCTTATGAAGGAACAATTCTCACGATTGGCAAGGTCTGCCGTCGTCCAATATGTTACCGTATTCCGTCTCATTTTGGCTAAACGGGTGAGACACCGATCTCGGGCTTGAGACGGAAAGGCATCATATTGGGAGCTTTGCTGTGGGCGGTGACGAGTCTCTGGCCTGAAAGGTAGTTTGTAGGAGTCAGATCTATTCGGCGAGAGCAAAATTAAAGCTGATTTATGACCAGGCCAGAGACTTAGTTAAAATTTTTTGTCAATACCGCCCTCTAGTTGTCCGTTTGAAAACGAATGGGTACATCCGGGATCTTGAATAAATCGACTGTGTCAGCAAAGTTTACATGTGATGATTTATGTGGAGAAAGCGAGAGTTCAGTATTGAGAGAGAGACAGTAATTTGATGATACTTTGCCCGTATCAAGTGTGGAAACATTGTGCCTGGTTTGGTTGTGGAGAGCTTTATCAGTGCCGCGAACGTGGATAATTGTGTGATTTCCTCAACTTGTTGACAGACGGATTTCAGGTATGTCGTGGTGCTCGTGTTATAAGAATAGTGTGTGCAAGCTTAAAAACGCTTCGTGAGTGTTTAGCTGAAGTGATTTTGTCTTAGACAACCGATTCTGGGCTCAAGAACGGTAAATTCTGGATCTGTTTTAGTCGGGCATCTCGCTCTGAGCCTCATAGTTTGCGAGACTGAAAGTTCATAATTTCTGTGCTTTTAATAAATGTTGTTTATTTCATTACAAATCTGTCGCTTTTGCCAAGATCGACTTTTCGTCTGTTTCCAGCGATTAATTTGTCCATTTAAGCCCTACCTAGCGACATTCAGCTGTATTTTATTCACCTCAAGGGTCAAATTGTTACAACGCGCTTGAAATTTCTGTAGGCACCTTTTTACAAATTCAGACAGATTTTTAACATGTATAACACAAATCTAGCTGATGATGACTTTTGAACTTGGGAAATGCCACCAAAGACCTTGAAGTAGCTAGATATCTTTACTTCAGATCATACAAATCGACCTATTGCCTTATACTGGCTTGTTTCTGTGTGCTTGCAGGTCTAGCATTAGTCTTTATATTGACTTGAAAGACACAGAATTTGACTTGAATTTTGCTTATGAAAAATTTTGCTTTTCATTAAATTAACTGTTGTCGTTATGTTTTGGTAACGAAATGCTATCTTAAAACACTTAAATACGGTCTTTTAGAGGACTAGTGTTGATTCTCTGTTATAGGGTTGAAATAATTTTTTAACATGTATAACACAAATCTAGCTGATGATGACTTTTGAACTTGGGAAATGCCACTAAAGACCTTGAAGTAGCTAGATATCTTTACTTCAGATCTTACAAATCGACCTATTGCCTTATACTGGCTTGTTTCTGTGTGCTTGCAGGTCTAGCATTAGTCTTTATATTGACTTGAAAGACACAGAATTTGACTTGAATTTTGCTTATGAAAAATTTTGCTTTTCATTAAATTAACTGTTGTCGTTATGTTTTGGTAACGAAATGCTATCTTAAAAAACTAAACACGGTCTTTTAGAGGATTAGTGTTGATTCTCTGTTATAGGGTTGAAATATCTGTCTGGATTTGCAAAAAGGTACCTCCAGGATTTTTTAGCAACAGTCCCATTTCAGGCTTGTTCAGTACTTGAGCAGTTTTTCTTTGTCCTTCTGTTTTTAGTACACAAAACCTCGTAACAAGCTGAAACGTGTTTTTAATGCTATTTACATCTTTCTCTCCCCCCCCCCCCCACCTCTCCCCTACATATCATTTCTCACAATTCTCTTTGTGTCATAAGTCACTAATTTGAAATCAGCGCGCGCGTTAGAAGTTATTTTCAGTGGTCGGTTAATTTTCTACATTTCTTTTTGGCTGCCTACAGTAAAGTTTTCCGGAAGGCATCATTAAGCCTTATGAAGGAACAATTCTCACGATTGGCAAGGTCTGCCGTCGTCCAATATGTTACCGTATTCCGTCTCATTTTGGCTAAACGGGTGAGACACCGATCTCGGGCTTGAGACGGAAAGGCATCATATTGCGAGCTTTGCTGTGGGCGGTGACGAGTCTCTGGCCTGAAAGGTAGTTTGTAGGAGTCAGATCTATTCGGCGAGAGCAAAATTAAAGCTGATTTATGACCAGGCCAGAGACTTAGTTAAAATTTTTTGTCAATACCGCCCTCTAGTTGTCCGTTTGAAAACGAATGGGTACATCCGGGATCTTGAATAAATCGACTGTGTCAGCAAAGTTTACATGTGATGATTTATGTGGAGAAAGCGAGAGTTCAGTATTGAGAGAGAGACAGTAATTTGATGATACTTTGCCCGTATCAAGTGTGGAAACATTGTGCCTGGTTTGGTTGTGGAGAGCTTTATCAGTGCCGCGAACGTGGATAATTGTGTGATTTCCTCAACTTGTTGACAGACGGATTTCAGGTATGTCGTGGTGCTCGTGTTATAAGAATAGTGTGTGCAAGCTTAAAAACGCTTCGTGAGTGTTTAGCTGAAGTGATTTTGTCTTAGACAACCGATTCTGGGCTCAAGAACGGTAAATTCTGGATCTGTTTTAGTCGGGCATCTCGCTCTGAGCCTCATAGTTTGCGAGACTGAAAGTTCATAATTTCTGTGCTTTTAATAAATGTTGTTTATTTCATTACAAATCTGTCGCTTTTGCCAAGATCGACTTTTCGTCTGTTTCCAGCGATTAATTTGTCCATTTAAGCCCTACCTAGCGACATTCAGCTGTATTTTATTCACCTCAAGGGTCAAATTGTTACAACGCGCTTGAAATTTCTGTAGGCACCTTTTTACAAATTCAGACAGATTTTTAACATGTATAACACAAATCTAGCTGATGATGACTTTTGAACTTGGGAAATGCCACCAAAGACCTTGAAGTAGCTAGATATCTTTACTTCAGATCATACAAATCGACCTATTGCCTTATACTGGCTTGTTTCTGTGTGCTTGCAGGTCTAGCATTAGTCTTTATATTGACTTGAAAGACACAGAATTTGACTTGAATTTTGCTTATGAAAAATTTTGCTTTTCATTAAATTAACTGTTGTCGTTATGTTTTGGTAACGAAATGCTATCTTAAAACACTTAAATACGGTCTTTTAGAGGACTAGTGTTGATTCTCTGTTATAGGGTTGAAATAATTTTTTAACATGTATAACACAAATCTAGCTGATGATGACTTTTGAACTTGGGAAATGCCACTAAAGACCTTGAAGTAGCTAGATATCTTTACTTCAGATCTTACAAATCGACCTATTGCCTTATACTGGCTTGTTTCTGTGTGCTTGCAGGTCTAGCATTAGTCTTTATATTGACTTGAAAGACACAGAATTTGACTTGAATTTTGCTTATGAAAAATTTTGCTTTTCATTAAATTAACTGTTGTCGTTATGTTTTGGTAACGAAATGCTATCTTAAAAAACTAAACACGGTCTTTTAGAGGATTAGTGTTGATTCTCTGTTATAGGGTTGAAATATCTGTCTGGATTTGCAAAAAGGTACCTCCAGGATTTTTTAGCAACAGTCCCATTTCAGGCTTGTTCAGTACTTGAGCAGTTTTTCTTTGTCCTTCTGTTTTTAGTACACAAAACCTCGTAACAAGCTGAAACGTGTTTTTAATGCTATTTACATCTTTCTCTCCCCCCCCCCCCCCACCTCTCCCCTACATATCATTTCCCACAATTCTCTTTGTGTCATAAGTCACTAATTTGAAATCAGCGCGCGCGTTAGAAGTTATTTTCAGTGGTCGGTTAATTTTCTACATTTCTTTTTGGCTGCCTACAGTAAAGTTTTCCGGAAGGCATCATTAAGCCTTATGAAGGAACAATTCTCACGATTGGCAAGGTCTGCCGTCGTCCAATATGTTACCGTATTCCGTCTCATTTTGGCTAAACGGGTGAGACACCGATCTCGGGCTTGAGACGGAAAGGCATCATATTGGGAGCTTTGCTGTGGGCGGTGACGAGTCTCTGGCCTGAAAGGTAGTTTGTAGGAGTCAGATCTATTCGGCGAGAGCAAAATTAAAGCTGATTTATGACCAGGCCAGAGACTTAGTTAAAATTTTTTGTCAATACCGCCCTCTAGTTGTCCGTTTGAAAACGAATGGGTACATCCGGGATCTTGAATAAATCGACTGTGTCAGCAAAGTTTACATGTGATGATTTATGTGGAGAAAGCGAGAGTTCAGTATTGAGAGAGAGACAGTAATTTGATGATACTTTGCCCGTATCAAGTGTGGAAACATTGTGCCTGGTTTGGTTGTGGAGAGCTTTATCAGTGCCGCGAACGTGGATAATTGTGTGATTTCCTCAACTTGTTGACAGACGGATTTCAGGTATGTCGTGGTGCTCGTGTTATAAGAATAGTGTGTGCAAGCTTAAAAACGCTTCGTGAGTGTTTAGCTGAAGTGATTTTGTCTTAGACAACCGATTCTGGGCTCAAGAACGGTAAATTCTGGATCTGTTTTAGTCGGGCATCTCGCTCTGAGCCTCATAGTTTGCGAGACTGAAAGTTCATAATTTCTGTGCTTTTAATAAATGTTGTTTATTTCATTACAAATCTGTCGCTTTTGCCAAGATCGACTTTTCGTCTGTTTCCAGCGATTAATTTGTCCATTTAAGCCCTACCTAGCGACATTCAGCTGTATTTTATTCACCTCAAGGGTCAAATTGTTACAACGCGCTTGAAATTTCTGTAGGCACCTTTTTACAAATTCAGACAGATTTTTAACATGTATAACACAAATCTAGCTGATGATGACTTTTGAACTTGGGAAATGCCACCAAAGACCTTGAAGTAGCTAGATATCTTTACTTCAGATCATACAAATCGACCTATTGCCTTATACTGGCTTGTTTCTGTGTGCTTGCAGGTCTAGCATTAGTCTTTATATTGACTTGAAAGACACAGAATTTGACTTGAATTTTGCTTATGAAAAATTTTGCTTTTCATTAAATTAACTGTTGTCGTTATGTTTTGGTAACGAAATGCTATCTTAAAACACTTAAATACGGTCTTTTAGAGGACTAGTGTTGATTCTCTGTTATAGGGTTGAAATAATTTTTTAACATGTATAACACAAATCTAGCTGATGATGACTTTTGAACTTGGGAAATGCCACTAAAGACCTTGAAGTAGCTAGATATCTTTACTTCAGATCTTACAAATCGACCTATTGCCTTATACTGGCTTGTTTCTGTGTGCTTGCAGGTCTAGCATTAGTCTTTATATTGACTTGAAAGACACAGAATTTGACTTGAATTTTGCTTATGAAAAATTTTGCTTTTCATTAAATTAACTGTTGTCGTTATGTTTTGGTAACGAAATGCTATCTTAAAACACTTAAATACGGTCTTTTAGAGGACTAGTGTTGATTCTCTGTTATAGGGTTGAAATAATTTTTTAACATGTATAACACAAATCTAGCTGATGATGACTTTTGAACTTGGGAAATGCCACTAAAGACCTTGAAGTAGCTAGATATCTTTACTTCAGATCTTACAAATCGACCTATTGCCTTATACTGGCTTGTTTCTGTGTGCTTGCAGGTCTAGCATTAGTCTTTATATTGACTTGAAAGACACAGAATTTGACTTGAATTTTGCTTATGAAAAATTTTGCTTTTCATTAAATTAACTGTTGTCGTTATGTTTTGGTAACGAAATGCTATCTTAAAAAACTAAACACGGTCTTTTAGAGGATTAGTGTTGATTCTCTGTTATAGGGTTGAAATATCTGTCTGGATTTGCAAAAAGGTACCTCCAGGATTTTTTAGCAACAGTCCCATTTCAGGCTTGTTCAGTACTTGAGCAGTTTTTCTTTGTCCTTCTGTTTTTAGTACACAAAACCTCGTAACAAGCTGAAACGTGTTTTTAATGCTATTTACATCTTTCTCTCCCCCCCCCCCCCACCTCTCCCCTACATATCATTTCTCACAATTCTCTTTGTGTCATAAGTCACTAATTTGAAATCAGCGCGCGCGTTAGAAGTTATTTTCAGTGGTCGGTTAATTTTCTACATTTCTTTTTGGCTGCCTACAGTAAAGTTTTCCGGAAGGCATCATTAAGCCTTATGAAGGAACAATTCTCACGATTGGCAAGGTCTGCCGTCGTCCAATATGTTACCGTATTCCGTCTCATTTTGGCTAAACGGGTGAGACACCGATCTCGGGCTTGAGACGGAAAGGCATCATATTGCGAGCTTTGCTGTGGGCGGTGACGAGTCTCTGGCCTGAAAGGTAGTTTGTAGGAGTCAGATCTATTCGGCGAGAGCAAAATTAAAGCTGATTTATGACCAGGCCAGAGACTTAGTTAAAATTTTTTGTCAATACCGCCCTCTAGTTGTCCGTTTGAAAACGAATGGGTACATCCGGGATCTTGAATAAATCGACTGTGTCAGCAAAGTTTACATGTGATGATTTATGTGGAGAAAGCGAGAGTTCAGTATTGAGAGAGAGACAGTAATTTGATGATACTTTGCCCGTATCAAGTGTGGAAACATTGTGCCTGGTTTGGTTGTGGAGAGCTTTATCAGTGCCGCGAACGTGGATAATTGTGTGATTTCCTCAACTTGTTGACAGACGGATTTCAGGTATGTCGTGGTGCTCGTGTTATAAGAATAGTGTGTGCAAGCTTAAAAACGCTTCGTGAGTGTTTAGCTGAAGTGATTTTGTCTTAGACAACCGATTCTGGGCTCAAGAACGGTAAATTCTGGATCTGTTTTAGTCGGGCATCTCGCTCTGAGCCTCATAGTTTGCGAGACTGAAAGTTCATAATTTCTGTGCTTTTAATAAATGTTGTTTATTTCATTACAAATCTGTCGCTTTTGCCAAGATCGACTTTTCGTCTGTTTCCAGCGATTAATTTGTCCATTTAAGCCCTACCTAGCGACATTCAGCTGTATTTTATTCACCTCAAGGGTCAAATTGTTACAACGCGCTTGAAATTTCTGTAGGCACCTTTTTACAAATTCAGACAGATTTTTAACATGTATAACACAAATCTAGCTGATGATGACTTTTGAACTTGGGAAATGCCACCAAAGACCTTGAAGTAGCTAGATATCTTTACTTCAGATCATACAAATCGACCTATTGCCTTATACTGGCTTGTTTCTGTGTGCTTGCAGGTCTAGCATTAGTCTTTATATTGACTTGAAAGACACAGAATTTGACTTGAATTTTGCTTATGAAAAATTTTGCTTTTCATTAAATTAACTGTTGTCGTTATGTTTTGGTAACGAAATGCTATCTTAAAACACTTAAATACGGTCTTTTAGAGGACTAGTGTTGATTCTCTGTTATAGGGTTGAAATAATTTTTTAACATGTATAACACAAATCTAGCTGATGATGACTTTTGAACTTGGGAAATGCCACTAAAGACCTTGAAGTAGCTAGATATCTTTACTTCAGATCTTACAAATCGACCTATTGCCTTATACTGGCTTGTTTCTGTGTGCTTGCAGGTCTAGCATTAGTCTTTATATTGACTTGAAAGACACAGAATTTGACTTGAATTTTGCTTATGAAAAATTTTGCTTTTCATTAAATTAACTGTTGTCGTTATGTTTTGGTAACGAAATGCTATCTTAAAAAACTAAACACGGTCTTTTAGAGGATTAGTGTTGATTCTCTGTTATAGGGTTGAAATATCTGTCTGGATTTGCAAAAAGGTACCTCCAGGATTTTTTAGCAACAGTCCCATTTCAGGCTTGTTCAGTACTTGAGCAGTTTTTCTTTGTCCTTCTGTTTTTAGTACACAAAACCTCGTAACAAGCTGAAACGTGTTTTTAATGCTATTTACATCTTTCTCTCCCCCCCCCCCCCCCCCCACCTCTCCCCTACATATCATTTCTCACAATTCTCTTTGTGTCATAAGTCACTAATTTGAAATCAGCGCGCGCGTTAGAAGTTATTTTCAGTGGTCGGTTAATTTTCTACATTTCTTTTTGGCTGCCTACAGTAAAGTTTTCCGGAAGGCATCATTAAGCCTTATGAAGGAACAATTCTCACGATTGGCAAGGTCTGCCGTCGTCCAATATGTTACCGTATTCCGTCTCATTTTGGCTAAACGGGTGAGACACCGATCTCGGGCTTGAGACGGAAAGGCATCATATTGCGAGCTTTGCTGTGGGCGGTGACGAGTCTCTGGCCTGAAAGGTAGTTTGTAGGAGTCAGATCTATTCGGCGAGAGCAAAATTAAAGCTGATTTATGACCAGGCCAGAGACTTAGTTAAAATTTTTTGTCAATACCGCCCTCTAGTTGTCCGTTTGAAAACGAATGGGTACATCCGGGATCTTGAATAAATCGACTGTGTCAGCAAAGTTTACATGTGATGATTTATGTGGAGAAAGCGAGAGTTCAGTATTGAGAGAGA
Organism: Galaxea fascicularis; assembly: GCA_948470475.1. Taxonomy (NCBI): domain Eukaryota; kingdom Metazoa; phylum Cnidaria; class Anthozoa; order Scleractinia; family Euphylliidae; genus Galaxea; species Galaxea fascicularis. The sequence continues at coordinate 11,963,194 of OX419347.1, forward strand.
GACAGTAATTTGATGATACTTTGCCCGTATCAAGTGTGGAAACATTGTGCCTGGTTTGGTTGTGGAGAGCTTTATCAGTGCCGCGAACGTGGATAATTGTGTGATTTCCTCAACTTGTTGACAGACGGATTTCAGGTATGTCGTGGTGCTCGTGTTATAAGAATAGTGTGTGCAAGCTTAAAAACGCTTCGTGAGTGTTTAGCTGAAGTGATTTTGTCTTAGACAACCGATTCTGGGCTCAAGAACGGTAAATTCTGGATCTGTTTTAGTCGGGCATCTCGCTCTGAGCCTCATAGTTTGCGAGACTGAAAGTTCATAATTTCTGTGCTTTTAATAAATGTTGTTTATTTCATTACAAATCTGTCGCTTTTGCCAAGATCGACTTTTCGTCTGTTTCCAGCGATTAATTTGTCCATTTAAGCCCTACCTAGCGACATTCAGCTGTATTTTATTCACCTCAAGGGTCAAATTGTTACAACGCGCTTGAAATTTCTGTAGGCACCTTTTTACAAATTCAGACAGATTTTTAACATGTATAACACAAATCTAGCTGATGATGACTTTTGAACTTGGGAAATGCCACCAAAGACCTTGAAGTAGCTAGATATCTTTACTTCAGATCATACAAATCGACCTATTGCCTTATACTGGCTTGTTTCTGTGTGCTTGCAGGTCTAGCATTAGTCTTTATATTGACTTGAAAGACACAGAATTTGACTTGAATTTTGCTTATGAAAAATTTTGCTTTTCATTAAATTAACTGTTGTCGTTATGTTTTGGTAACGAAATGCTATCTTAAAACACTTAAATACGGTCTTTTAGAGGACTAGTGTTGATTCTCTGTTATAGGGTTGAAATAATTTTTTAACATGTATAACACAAATCTAGCTGATGATGACTTTTGAACTTGGGAAATGCCACTAAAGACCTTGAAGTAGCTAGATATCTTTACTTCAGATCTTACAAATCGACCTATTGCCTTATACTGGCTTGTTTCTGTGTGCTTGCAGGTCTAGCATTAGTCTTTATATTGACTTGAAAGACACAGAATTTGACTTGAATTTTGCTTATGAAAAATTTTGCTTTTCATTAAATTAACTGTTGTCGTTATGTTTTGGTAACGAAATGCTATCTTAAAAAACTAAACACGGTCTTTTAGAGGATTAGTGTTGATTCTCTGTTATAGGGTTGAAATATCTGTCTGGATTTGCAAAAAGGTACCTCCAGGATTTTTTAGCAACAGTCCCATTTCAGGCTTGTTCAGTACTTGAGCAGTTTTTCTTTGTCCTTCTGTTTTTAGTACACAAAACCTCGTAACAAGCTGAAACGTGTTTTTAATGCTATTTACATCTTTCTCTCCCCCCCCCCCCCCACCTCTCCCCTACATATCATTTCCCACAATTCTCTTTGTGTCATAAGTCACTAATTTGAAATCAGCGCGCGCGTTAGAAGTTATTTTCAGTGGTCGGTTAATTTTCTACATTTCTTTTTGGCTGCCTACAGTAAAGTTTTCCGGAAGGCATCATTAAGCCTTATGAAGGAACAATTCTCACGATTGGCAAGGTCTGCCGTCGTCCAATATGTTACCGTATTCCGTCTCATTTTGGCTAAACGGGTGAGACACCGATCTCGGGCTTGAGACGGAAAGGCATCATATTGCGAGCTTTGCTGTGGGCGGTGACGAGTCTCTGGCCTGAAAGGTAGTTTGTAGGAGTCAGATCTATTCGGCGAGAGCAAAATTAAAGCTGATTTATGACCAGGCCAGAGACTTAGTTAAAATTTTTTGTCAATACCGCCCTCTAGTTGTCCGTTTGAAAACGAATGGGTACATCCGGGATCTTGAATAAATCGACTGTGTCAGCAAAGTTTACATGTGATGATTTATGTGGAGAAAGCGAGAGTTCAGTATTGAGAGAGAGACAGTAATTTGATGATACTTTGCCCGTATCAAGTGTGGAAACATTGTGCCTGGTTTGGTTGTGGAGAGCTTTATCAGTGCCGCGAACGTGGATAATTGTGTGATTTCCTCAACTTGTTGACAGACGGATTTCAGGTATGTCGTGGTGCTCGTGTTATAAGAATAGTGTGTGCAAGCTTAAAAACGCTTCGTGAGTGTTTAGCTGAAGTGATTTTGTCTTAGACAACCGATTCTGGGCTCAAGAACGGTAAATTCTGGATCTGTTTTAGTCGGGCATCTCGCTCTGAGCCTCATAGTTTGCGAGACTGAAAGTTCATAATTTCTGTGCTTTTAATAAATGTTGTTTATTTCATTACAAATCTGTCGCTTTTGCCAAGATCGACTTTTCGTCTGTTTCCAGCGATTAATTTGTCCATTTAAGCCCTACCTAGCGACATTCAGCTGTATTTTATTCACCTCAAGGGTCAAATTGTTACAACGCGCTTGAAATTTCTGTAGGCACCTTTTTACAAATTCAGACAGATTTTTAACATGTATAACACAAATCTAGCTGATGATGACTTTTGAACTTGGGAAATGCCACCAAAGACCTTGAAGTAGCTAGATATCTTTACTTCAGATCATACAAATCGACCTATTGCCTTATACTGGCTTGTTTCTGTGTGCTTGCAGGTCTAGCATTAGTCTTTATATTGACTTGAAAGACACAGAATTTGACTTGAATTTTGCTTATGAAAAATTTTGCTTTTCATTAAATTAACTGTTGTCGTTATGTTTTGGTAACGAAATGCTATCTTAAAACACTTAAATACGGTCTTTTAGAGGACTAGTGTTGATTCTCTGTTATAGGGTTGAAATAATTTTTTAACATGTATAACACAAATCTAGCTGATGATGACTTTTGAACTTGGGAAATGCCACTAAAGACCTTGAAGTAGCTAGATATCTTTACTTCAGATCTTACAAATCGACCTATTGCCTTATACTGGCTTGTTTCTGTGTGCTTGCAGGTCTAGCATTAGTCTTTATATTGACTTGAAAGACACAGAATTTGACTTGAATTTTGCTTATGAAAAATTTTGCTTTTCATTAAATTAACTGTTGTCGTTATGTTTTGGTAACGAAATGCTATCTTAAAAAACTAAACACGGTCTTTTAGAGGATTAGTGTTGATTCTCTGTTATAGGGTTGAAATATCTGTCTGGATTTGCAAAAAGGTACCTCCAGGATTTTTTAGCAACAGTCCCATTTCAGGCTTGTTCAGTACTTGAGCAGTTTTTCTTTGTCCTTCTGTTTTTAGTACACAAAACCTCGTAACAAGCTGAAACGTGTTTTTAATGCTATTTACATCTTTCTCTCCCCCCCCCCCCACCTCTCCCCTACATATCATTTCCCACAATTCTCTTTGTGTCATAAGTCACTAATTTGAAATCAGCGCGCGCGTTAGAAGTTATTTTCAGTGGTCGGTTAATTTTCTACATTTCTTTTTGGCTGCCTACAGTAAAGTTTTCCGGAAGGCATCATTAAGCCTTATGAAGGAACAATTCTCACGATTGGCAAGGTCTGCCGTCGTCCAATATGTTACCGTATTCCGTCTCATTTTGGCTAAACGGGTGAGACACCGATCTCGGGCTTGAGACGGAAAGGCATCATATTGCGAGCTTTGCTGTGGGCGGTGACGAGTCTCTGGCCTGAAAGGTAGTTTGTAGGAGTCAGATCTATTCGGCGAGAGCAAAATTAAAGCTGATTTATGACCAGGCCAGAGACTTAGTTAAAATTTTTTGTCAATACCGCCCTCTAGTTGTCCGTTTGAAAACGAATGGGTACATCCGGGATCTTGAATAAATCGACTGTGTCAGCAAAGTTTACATGTGATGATTTATGTGGAGAAAGCGAGAGTTCAGTATTGAGAGAGAGACAGTAATTTGATGATACTTTGCCCGTATCAAGTGTGGAAACATTGTGCCTGGTTTGGTTGTGGAGAGCTTTATCAGTGCCGCGAACGTGGATAATTGTGTGATTTCCTCAACTTGTTGACAGACGGATTTCAGGTATGTCGTGGTGCTCGTGTTATAAGAATAGTGTGTGCAAGCTTAAAAACGCTTCGTGAGTGTTTAGCTGAAGTGATTTTGTCTTAGACAACCGATTCTGGGCTCAAGAACGGTAAATTCTGGATCTGTTTTAGTCGGGCATCTCGCTCTGAGCCTCATAGTTTGCGAGACTGAAAGTTCATAATTTCTGTGCTTTTAATAAATGTTGTTTATTTCATTACAAATCTGTCGCTTTTGCCAAGATCGACTTTTCGTCTGTTTCCAGCGATTAATTTGTCCATTTAAGCCCTACCTAGCGACATTCAGCTGTATTTTATTCACCTCAAGGGTCAAATTGTTACAACGCGCTTGAAATTTCTGTAGGCACCTTTTTACAAATTCAGACAGATTTTTAACATGTATAACACAAATCTAGCTGATGATGACTTTTGAACTTGGGAAATGCCACCAAAGACCTTGAAGTAGCTAGATATCTTTACTTCAGATCATACAAATCGACCTATTGCCTTATACTGGCTTGTTTCTGTGTGCTTGCAGGTCTAGCATTAGTCTTTATATTGACTTGAAAGACACAGAATTTGACTTGAATTTTGCTTATGAAAAATTTTGCTTTTCATTAAATTAACTGTTGTCGTTATGTTTTGGTAACGAAATGCTATCTTAAAACACTTAAATACGGTCTTTTAGAGGACTAGTGTTGATTCTCTGTTATAGGGTTGAAATAATTTTTTAACATGTATAACACAAATCTAGCTGATGATGACTTTTGAACTTGGGAAATGCCACTAAAGACCTTGAAGTAGCTAGATATCTTTACTTCAGATCTTACAAATCGACCTATTGCCTTATACTGGCTTGTTTCTGTGTGCTTGCAGGTCTAGCATTAGTCTTTATATTGACTTGAAAGACACAGAATTTGACTTGAATTTTGCTTATGAAAAATTTTGCTTTTCATTAAATTAACTGTTGTCGTTATGTTTTGGTAACGAAATGCTATCTTAAAAAACTAAACACGGTCTTTTAGAGGATTAGTGTTGATTCTCTGTTATAGGGTTGAAATATCTGTCTGGATTTGCAAAAAGGTACCTCCAGGATTTTTTAGCAACAGTCCCATTTCAGGCTTGTTCAGTACTTGAGCAGTTTTTCTTTGTCCTTCTGTTTTTAGTACACAAAACCTCGTAACAAGCTGAAACGTGTTTTTAATGCTATTTACATCTTTCTCTCCCCCCCCCCCCCCACCTCTCCCCTACATATCATTTCCCACAATTCTCTTTGTGTCATAAGTCACTAATTTGAAATCAGCGCGCGCGTTAGAAGTTATTTTCAGTGGTCGGTTAATTTTCTACATTTCTTTTTGGCTGCCTACAGTAAAGTTTTCCGGAAGGCATCATTAAGCCTTATGAAGGAACAATTCTCACGATTGGCAAGGTCTGCCGTCGTCCAATATGTTACCGTATTCCGTCTCATTTTGGCTAAACGGGTGAGACACCGATCTCGGGCTTGAGACGGAAAGGCATCATATTGGGAGCTTTGCTGTGGGCGGTGACGAGTCTCTGGCCTGAAAGGTAGTTTGTAGGAGTCAGATCTATTCGGCGAGAGCAAAATTAAAGCTGATTTATGACCAGGCCAGAGACTTAGTTAAAATTTTTTGTCAATACCGCCCTCTAGTTGTCCGTTTGAAAACGAATGGGTACATCCGGGATCTTGAATAAATCGACTGTGTCAGCAAAGTTTACATGTGATGATTTATGTGGAGAAAGCGAGAGTTCAGTATTGAGAGAGAGACAGTAATTTGATGATACTTTGCCCGTATCAAGTGTGGAAACATTGTGCCTGGTTTGGTTGTGGAGAGCTTTATCAGTGCCGCGAACGTGGATAATTGTGTGATTTCCTCAACTTGTTGACAGACGGATTTCAGGTATGTCGTGGTGCTCGTGTTATAAGAATAGTGTGTGCAAGCTTAAAAACGCTTCGTGAGTGTTTAGCTGAAGTGATTTTGTCTTAGACAACCGATTCTGGGCTCAAGAACGGTAAATTCTGGATCTGTTTTAGTCGGGCATCTCGCTCTGAGCCTCATAGTTTGCGAGACTGAAAGTTCATAATTTCTGTGCTTTTAATAAATGTTGTTTATTTCATTACAAATCTGTCGCTTTTGCCAAGATCGACTTTTCGTCTGTTTCCAGCGATTAATTTGTCCATTTAAGCCCTACCTAGCGACATTCAGCTGTATTTTATTCACCTCAAGGGTCAAATTGTTACAACGCGCTTGAAATTTCTGTAGGCACCTTTTTACAAATTCAGACAGATTTTTAACATGTATAACACAAATCTAGCTGATGATGACTTTTGAACTTGGGAAATGCCACCAAAGACCTTGAAGTAGCTAGATATCTTTACTTCAGATCATACAAATCGACCTATTGCCTTATACTGGCTTGTTTCTGTGTGCTTGCAGGTCTAGCATTAGTCTTTATATTGACTTGAAAGACACAGAATTTGACTTGAATTTTGCTTATGAAAAATTTTGCTTTTCATTAAATTAACTGTTGTCGTTATGTTTTGGTAACGAAATGCTATCTTAAAACACTTAAATACGGTCTTTTAGAGGACTAGTGTTGATTCTCTGTTATAGGGTTGAAATAATTTTTTAACATGTATAACACAAATCTAGCTGATGATGACTTTTGAACTTGGGAAATGCCACTAAAGACCTTGAAGTAGCTAGATATCTTTACTTCAGATCTTACAAATCGACCTATTGCCTTATACTGGCTTGTTTCTGTGTGCTTGCAGGTCTAGCATTAGTCTTTATATTGACTTGAAAGACACAGAATTTGACTTGAATTTTGCTTATGAAAAATTTTGCTTTTCATTAAATTAACTGTTGTCGTTATGTTTTGGTAACGAAATGCTATCTTAAAACACTTAAATACGGTCTTTTAGAGGACTAGTGTTGATTCTCTGTTATAGGGTTGAAATAATTTTTTAACATGTATAACACAAATCTAGCTGATGATGACTTTTGAACTTGGGAAATGCCACTAAAGACCTTGAAGTAGCTAGATATCTTTACTTCAGATCTTACAAATCGACCTATTGCCTTATACTGGCTTGTTTCTGTGTGCTTGCAGGTCTAGCATTAGTCTTTATATTGACTTGAAAGACACAGAATTTGACTTGAATTTTGCTTATGAAAAATTTTGCTTTTCATTAAATTAACTGTTGTCGTTATGTTTTGGTAACGAAATGCTATCTTAAAAAACTAAACACGGTCTTTTAGAGGATTAGTGTTGATTCTCTGTTATAGGGTTGAAATATCTGTCTGGATTTGCAAAAAGGTACCTCCAGGATTTTTTAGCAACAGTCCCATTTCAGGCTTGTTCAGTACTTGAGCAGTTTTTCTTTGTCCTTCTGTTTTTAGTACACAAAACCTCGTAACAAGCTGAAACGTGTTTTTAATGCTATTTACATCTTTCTCTCCCCCCCCCCCCCACCTCTCCCCTACATATCATTTCTCACAATTCTCTTTGTGTCATAAGTCACTAATTTGAAATCAGCGCGCGCGTTAGAAGTTATTTTCAGTGGTCGGTTAATTTTCTACATTTCTTTTTGGCTGCCTACAGTAAAGTTTTCCGGAAGGCATCATTAAGCCTTATGAAGGAACAATTCTCACGATTGGCAAGGTCTGCCGTCGTCCAATATGTTACCGTATTCCGTCTCATTTTGGCTAAACGGGTGAGACACCGATCTCGGGCTTGAGACGGAAAGGCATCATATTGCGAGCTTTGCTGTGGGCGGTGACGAGTCTCTGGCCTGAAAGGTAGTTTGTAGGAGTCAGATCTATTCGGCGAGAGCAAAATTAAAGCTGATTTATGACCAGGCCAGAGACTTAGTTAAAATTTTTTGTCAATACCGCCCTCTAGTTGTCCGTTTGAAAACGAATGGGTACATCCGGGATCTTGAATAAATCGACTGTGTCAGCAAAGTTTACATGTGATGATTTATGTGGAGAAAGCGAGAGTTCAGTATTGAGAGAGAGACAGTAATTTGATGATACTTTGCCCGTATCAAGTGTGGAAACATTGTGCCTGGTTTGGTTGTGGAGAGCTTTATCAGTGCCGCGAACGTGGATAATTGTGTGATTTCCTCAACTTGTTGACAGACGGATTTCAGGTATGTCGTGGTGCTCGTGTTATAAGAATAGTGTGTGCAAGCTTAAAAACGCTTCGTGAGTGTTTAGCTGAAGTGATTTTGTCTTAGACAACCGATTCTGGGCTCAAGAACGGTAAATTCTGGATCTGTTTTAGTCGGGCATCTCGCTCTGAGCCTCATAGTTTGCGAGACTGAAAGTTCATAATTTCTGTGCTTTTAATAAATGTTGTTTATTTCATTACAAATCTGTCGCTTTTGCCAAGATCGACTTTTCGTCTGTTTCCAGCGATTAATTTGTCCATTTAAGCCCTACCTAGCGACATTCAGCTGTATTTTATTCACCTCAAGGGTCAAATTGTTACAACGCGCTTGAAATTTCTGTAGGCACCTTTTTACAAATTCAGACAGATTTTTAACATGTATAACACAAATCTAGCTGATGATGACTTTTGAACTTGGGAAATGCCACCAAAGACCTTGAAGTAGCTAGATATCTTTACTTCAGATCATACAAATCGACCTATTGCCTTATACTGGCTTGTTTCTGTGTGCTTGCAGGTCTAGCATTAGTCTTTATATTGACTTGAAAGACACAGAATTTGACTTGAATTTTGCTTATGAAAAATTTTGCTTTTCATTAAATTAACTGTTGTCGTTATGTTTTGGTAACGAAATGCTATCTTAAAACACTTAAATACGGTCTTTTAGAGGACTAGTGTTGATTCTCTGTTATAGGGTTGAAATAATTTTTTAACATGTATAACACAAATCTAGCTGATGATGACTTTTGAACTTGGGAAATGCCACTAAAGACCTTGAAGTAGCTAGATATCTTTACTTCAGATCTTACAAATCGACCTATTGCCTTATACTGGCTTGTTTCTGTGTGCTTGCAGGTCTAGCATTAGTCTTTATATTGACTTGAAAGACACAGAATTTGACTTGAATTTTGCTTATGAAAAATTTTGCTTTTCATTAAATTAACTGTTGTCGTTATGTTTTGGTAACGAAATGCTATCTTAAAAAACTAAACACGGTCTTTTAGAGGATTAGTGTTGATTCTCTGTTATAGGGTTGAAATATCTGTCTGGATTTGCAAAAAGGTACCTCCAGGATTTTTTAGCAACAGTCCCATTTCAGGCTTGTTCAGTACTTGAGCAGTTTTTCTTTGTCCTTCTGTTTTTAGTACACAAAACCTCGTAACAAGCTGAAACGTGTTTTTAATGCTATTTACATCTTTCTCTCCCCCCCCCCCCCCACCTCTCCCCTACATATCATTTCCCACAATTCTCTTTGTGTCATAAGTCACTAATTTGAAATCAGCGCGCGCGTTAGAAGTTATTTTCAGTGGTCGGTTAATTTTCTACATTTCTTTTTGGCTGCCTACAGTAAAGTTTTCCGGAAGGCATCATTAAGCCTTATGAAGGAACAATTCTCACGATTGGCAAGGTCTGCCGTCGTCCAATATGTTACCGTATTCCGTCTCATTTTGGCTAAACGGGTGAGACACCGATCTCGGGCTTGAGACGGAAAGGCATCATATTGGGAGCTTTGCTGTGGGCGGTGACGAGTCTCTGGCCTGAAAGGTAGTTTGTAGGAGTCAGATCTATTCGGCGAGAGCAAAATTAAAGCTGATTTATGACCAGGCCAGAGACTTAGTTAAAATTTTTTGTCAATACCGCCCTCTAGTTGTCCGTTTGAAAACGAATGGGTACATCCGGGATCTTGAATAAATCGACTGTGTCAGCAAAGTTTACATGTGATGATTTATGTGGAGAAAGCGAGAGTTCAGTATTGAGAGAGAGACAGTAATTTGATGATACTTTGCCCGTATCAAGTGTGGAAACATTGTGCCTGGTTTGGTTGTGGAGAGCTTTATCAGTGCCGCGAACGTGGATAATTGTGTGATTTCCTCAACTTGTTGACAGACGGATTTCAGGTATGTCGTGGTGCTCGTGTTATAAGAATAGTGTGTGCAAGCTTAAAAACGCTTCGTGAGTGTTTAGCTGAAGTGATTTTGTCTTAGACAACCGATTCTGGGCTCAAGAACGGTAAATTCTGGATCTGTTTTAGTCGGGCATCTCGCTCTGAGCCTCATAGTTTGCGAGACTGAAAGTTCATAATTTCTGTGCTTTTAATAAATGTTGTTTATTTCATTACAAATCTGTCGCTTTTGCCAAGATCGACTTTTCGTCTGTTTCCAGCGATTAATTTGTCCATTTAAGCCCTACCTAGCGACATTCAGCTGTATTTTATTCACCTCAAGGGTCAAATTGTTACAACGCGCTTGAAATTTCTGTAGGCACCTTTTTACAAATTCAGACAGATTTTTAACATGTATAACACAAATCTAGCTGATGATGACTTTTGAACTTGGGAAATGCCACCAAAGACCTTGAAGTAGCTAGATATCTTTACTTCAGATCATACAAATCGACCTATTGCCTTATACTGGCTTGTTTCTGTGTGCTTGCAGGTCTAGCATTAGTCTTTATATTGACTTGAAAGACACAGAATTTGACTTGAATTTTGCTTATGAAAAATTTTGCTTTTCATTAAATTAACTGTTGTCGTTATGTTTTGGTAACGAAATGCTATCTTAAAACACTTAAATACGGTCTTTTAGAGGACTAGTGTTGATTCTCTGTTATAGGGTTGAAATAATTTTTTAACATGTATAACACAAATCTAGCTGATGATGACTTTTGAACTTGGGAAATGCCACTAAAGACCTTGAAGTAGCTAGATATCTTTACTTCAGATCTTACAAATCGACCTATTGCCTTATACTGGCTTGTTTCTGTGTGCTTGCAGGTCTAGCATTAGTCTTTATATTGACTTGAAAGACACAGAATTTGACTTGAATTTTGCTTATGAAAAATTTTGCTTTTCATTAAATTAACTGTTGTCGTTATGTTTTGGTAACGAAATGCTATCTTAAAACACTTAAATACGGTCTTTTAGAGGACTAGTGTTGATTCTCTGTTATAGGGTTGAAATAATTTTTTAACATGTATAACACAAATCTAGCTGATGATGACTTTTGAACTTGGGAAATGCCACTAAAGACCTTGAAGTAGCTAGATATCTTTACTTCAGATCTTACAAATCGACCTATTGCCTTATACTGGCTTGTTTCTGTGTGCTTGCAGGTCTAGCATTAGTCTTTATATTGACTTGAAAGACACAGAATTTGACTTGAATTTTGCTTATGAAAAATTTTGCTTTTCATTAAATTAACTGTTGTCGTTATGTTTTGGTAACGAAATGCTATCTTAAAAAACTAAACACGGTCTTTTAGAGGATTAGTGTTGATTCTCTGTTATAGGGTTGAAATATCTGTCTGGATTTGCAAAAAGGTACCTCCAGGATTTTTTAGCAACAGTCCCATTTCAGGCTTGTTCAGTACTTGAGCAGTTTTTCTTTGTCCTTCTGTTTTTAGTACACAAAACCTCGTAACAAGCTGAAACGTGTTTTTAATGCTATTTACATCTTTCTCTCCCCCCCCCCCCCCCACCTCTCCCCTACATATCATTTCTCACAATTCTCTTTGTGTCATAAGTCACTAATTTGAAATCAGCGCGCGCGTTAGAAGTTATTTTCAGTGGTCGGTTAATTTTCTACATTTCTTTTTGGCTGCCTACAGTAAAGTTTTCCGGAAGGCATCATTAAGCCTTATGAAGGAACAATTCTCACGATTGGCAAGGTCTGCCGTCGTCCAATATGTTACCGTATTCCGTCTCATTTTGGCTAAACGGGTGAGACACCGATCTCGGGCTTGAGACGGAAAGGCATCATATTGCGAGCTTTGCTGTGGGCGGTGACGAGTCTCTGGCCTGAAAGGTAGTTTGTAGGAGTCAGATCTATTCGGCGAGAGCAAAATTAAAGCTGATTTATGACCAGGCCAGAGACTTAGTTAAAATTTTTTGTCAATACCGCCCTCTAGTTGTCCGTTTGAAAACGAATGGGTACATCCGGGATCTTGAATAAATCGACTGTGTCAGCAAAGTTTACATGTGATGATTTATGTGGAGAAAGCGAGAGTTCAGTATTGAGAGAGAGACAGTAATTTGATGATACTTTGCCCGTATCAAGTGTGGAAACATTGTGCCTGGTTTGGTTGTGGAGAGCTTTATCAGTGCCGCGAACGTGGATAATTGTGTGATTTCCTCAACTTGTTGACAGACGGATTTCAGGTATGTCGTGGTGCTCGTGTTATAAGAATAGTGTGTGCAAGCTTAAAAACGCTTCGTGAGTGTTTAGCTGAAGTGATTTTGTCTTAGACAACCGATTCTGGGCTCAAGAACGGTAAATTCTGGATCTGTTTTAGTCGGGCATCTCGCTCTGAGCCTCATAGTTTGCGAGACTGAAAGTTCATAATTTCTGTGCTTTTAATAAATGTTGTTTATTTCATTACAAATCTGTCGCTTTTGCCAAGATCGACTTTTCGTCTGTTTCCAGCGATTAATTTGTCCATTTAAGCCCTACCTAGCGACATTCAGCTGTATTTTATTCACCTCAAGGGTCAAATTGTTACAACGCGCTTGAAATTTCTGTAGGCACCTTTTTACAAATTCAGACAGATTTTTAACATGTATAACACAAATCTAGCTGATGATGACTTTTGAACTTGGGAAATGCCACCAAAGACCTTGAAGTAGCTAGATATCTTTACTTCAGATCATACAAATCGACCTATTGCCTTATACTGGCTTGTTTCTGTGTGCTTGCAGGTCTAGCATTAGTCTTTATATTGACTTGAAAGACACAGAATTTGACTTGAATTTTGCTTATGAAAAATTTTGCTTTTCATTAAATTAACTGTTGTCGTTATGTTTTGGTAACGAAATGCTATCTTAAAACACTTAAATACGGTCTTTTAGAGGACTAGTGTTGATTCTCTGTTATAGGGTTGAAATAATTTTTTAACATGTATAACACAAATCTAGCTGATGATGACTTTTGAACTTGGGAAATGCCACTAAAGACCTTGAAGTAGCTAGATATCTTTACTTCAGATCTTACAAATCGACCTATTGCCTTATACTGGCTTGTTTCTGTGTGCTTGCAGGTCTAGCATTAGTCTTTATATTGACTTGAAAGACACAGAATTTGACTTGAATTTTGCTTATGAAAAATTTTGCTTTTCATTAAATTAACTGTTGTCGTTATGTTTTGGTAACGAAATGCTATCTTAAAACACTTAAATACGGTCTTTTAGAGGACTAGTGTTGATTCTCTGTTATAGGGTTGAAATAATTTTTTAACATGTATAACACAAATCTAGCTGATGATGACTTTTGAACTTGGGAAATGCCACTAAAGACCTTGAAGTAGCTAGATATCTTTACTTCAGATCTTACAAATCGACCTATTGCCTTATACTGGCTTGTTTCTGTGTGCTTGCAGGTCTAGCATTAGTCTTTATATTGACTTGAAAGACACAGAATTTGACTTGAATTTTGCTTATGAAAAATTTTGCTTTTCATTAAATTAACTGTTGTCGTTATGTTTTGGTAACGAAATGCTATCTTAAAAAACTAAACACGGTCTTTTAGAGGATTAGTGTTGATTCTCTGTTATAGGGTTGAAATATCTGTCTGGATTTGCAAAAAGGTACCTCCAGGATTTTTTAGCAACAGTCCCATTTCAGGCTTGTTCAGTACTTGAGCAGTTTTTCTTTGTCCTTCTGTTTTTAGTACACAAAACCTCGTAACAAGCTGAAACGTGTTTTTAATGCTATTTACATCTTTCTCTCCCCCCCCCCCCCCACCTCTCCCCTACATATCATTTCTCACAATTCTCTTTGTGTCATAAGTCACTAATTTGAAATCAGCGCGCGCGTTAGAAGTTATTTTCAGTGGTCGGTTAATTTTCTACATTTCTTTTTGGCTGCCTACAGTAAAGTTTTCCGGAAGGCATCATTAAGCCTTATGAAGGAACAATTCTCACGATTGGCAAGGTCTGCCGTCGTCCAATATGTTACCGTATTCCGTCTCATTTTGGCTAAACGGGTGAGACACCGATCTCGGGCTTGAGACGGAAAGGCATCATATTGCGAGCTTTGCTGTGGGCGGTGACGAGTCTCTGGCCTGAAAGGTAGTTTGTAGGAGTCAGATCTATTCGGCGAGAGCAAAATTAAAGCTGATTTATGACCAGGCCAGAGACTTAGTTAAAATTTTTTGTCAATACCGCCCTCTAGTTGTCCGTTTGAAAACGAATGGGTACATCCGGGATCTTGAATAAATCGACTGTGTCAGCAAAGTTTACATGTGATGATTTATGTGGAGAAAGCGAGAGTTCAGTATTGAGAGAGAGACAGTAATTTGATGATACTTTGCCCGTATCAAGTGTGGAAACATTGTGCCTGGTTTGGTTGTGGAGAGCTTTATCAGTGCCGCGAACGTGGATAATTGTGTGATTTCCTCAACTTGTTGACAGACGGATTTCAGGTATGTCGTGGTGCTCGTGTTATAAGAATAGTGTGTGCAAGCTTAAAAACGCTTCGTGAGTGTTTAGCTGAAGTGATTTTGTCTTAGACAACCGATTCTGGGCTCAAGAACGGTAAATTCTGGATCTGTTTTAGTCGGGCATCTCGCTCTGAGCCTCATAGTTTGCGAGACTGAAAGTTCATAATTTCTGTGCTTTTAATAAATGTTGTTTATTTCATTACAAATCTGTCGCTTTTGCCAAGATCGACTTTTCGTCTGTTTCCAGCGATTAATTTGTCCATTTAAGCCCTACCTAGCGACATTCAGCTGTATTTTATTCACCTCAAGGGTCAAATTGTTACAACGCGCTTGAAATTTCTGTAGGCACCTTTTTACAAATTCAGACAGATTTTTAACATGTATAACACAAATCTAGCTGATGATGACTTTTGAACTTGGGAAATGCCACCAAAGACCTTGAAGTAGCTAGATATCTTTACTTCAGATCATACAAATCGACCTATTGCCTTATACTGGCTTGTTTCTGTGTGCTTGCAGGTCTAGCATTAGTCTTTATATTGACTTGAAAGACACAGAATTTGACTTGAATTTTGCTTATGAAAAATTTTGCTTTTCATTAAATTAACTGTTGTCGTTATGTTTTGGTAACGAAATGCTATCTTAAAACACTTAAATACGGTCTTTTAGAGGACTAGTGTTGATTCTCTGTTATAGGGTTGAAATAATTTTTTAACATGTATAACACAAATCTAGCTGATGATGACTTTTGAACTTGGGAAATGCCACTAAAGACCTTGAAGTAGCTAGATATCTTTACTTCAGATCTTACAAATCGACCTATTGCCTTATACTGGCTTGTTTCTGTGTGCTTGCAGGTCTAGCATTAGTCTTTATATTGACTTGAAAGACACAGAATTTGACTTGAATTTTGCTTATGAAAAATTTTGCTTTTCATTAAATTAACTGTTGTCGTTATGTTTTGGTAACGAAATGCTATCTTAAAAAACTAAACACGGTCTTTTAGAGGATTAGTGTTGATTCTCTGTTATAGGGTTGAAATATCTGTCTGGATTTGCAAAAAGGTACCTCCAGGATTTTTTAGCAACAGTCCCATTTCAGGCTTGTTCAGTACTTGAGCAGTTTTTCTTTGTCCTTCTGTTTTTAGTACACAAAACCTCGTAACAAGCTGAAACGTGTTTTTAATGCTATTTACATCTTTCTCTCCCCCCCCCCCCCCACCTCTCCCCTACATATCATTTCCCACAATTCTCTTTGTGTCATAAGTCACTAATTTGAAATCAGCGCGCGCGTTAGAAGTTATTTTCAGTGGTCGGTTAATTTTCTACATTTCTTTTTGGCTGCCTACAGTAAAGTTTTCCGGAAGGCATCATTAAGCCTTATGAAGGAACAATTCTCACGATTGGCAAGGTCTGCCGTCGTCCAATATGTTACCGTATTCCGTCTCATTTTGGCTAAACGGGTGAGACACCGATCTCGGGCTTGAGACGGAAAGGCATCATATTGGGAGCTTTGCTGTGGGCGGTGACGAGTCTCTGGCCTGAAAGGTAGTTTGTAGGAGTCAGATCTATTCGGCGAGAGCAAAATTAAAGCTGATTTATGACCAGGCCAGAGACTTAGTTAAAATTTTTTGTCAATACCGCCCTCTAGTTGTCCGTTTGAAAACGAATGGGTACATCCGGGATCTTGAATAAATCGACTGTGTCAGCAAAGTTTACATGTGATGATTTATGTGGAGAAAGCGAGAGTTCAGTATTGAGAGAGAGACAGTAATTTGATGATACTTTGCCCGTATCAAGTGTGGAAACATTGTGCCTGGTTTGGTTGTGGAGAGCTTTATCAGTGCCGCGAACGTGGATAATTGTGTGATTTCCTCAACTTGTTGACAGACGGATTTCAGGTATGTCGTGGTGCTCGTGTTATAAGAATAGTGTGTGCAAGCTTAAAAACGCTTCGTGAGTGTTTAGCTGAAGTGATTTTGTCTTAGACAACCGATTCTGGGCTCAAGAACGGTAAATTCTGGATCTGTTTTAGTCGGGCATCTCGCTCTGAGCCTCATAGTTTGCGAGACTGAAAGTTCATAATTTCTGTGCTTTTAATAAATGTTGTTTATTTCATTACAAATCTGTCGCTTTTGCCAAGATCGACTTTTCGTCTGTTTCCAGCGATTAATTTGTCCATTTAAGCCCTACCTAGCGACATTCAGCTGTATTTTATTCACCTCAAGGGTCAAATTGTTACAACGCGCTTGAAATTTCTGTAGGCACCTTTTTACAAATTCAGACAGATTTTTAACATGTATAACACAAATCTAGCTGATGATGACTTTTGAACTTGGGAAATGCCACCAAAGACCTTGAAGTAGCTAGATATCTTTACTTCAGATCATACAAATCGACCTATTGCCTTATACTGGCTTGTTTCTGTGTGCTTGCAGGTCTAGCATTAGTCTTTATATTGACTTGAAAGACACAGAATTTGACTTGAATTTTGCTTATGAAAAATTTTGCTTTTCATTAAATTAACTGTTGTCGTTATGTTTTGGTAACGAAATGCTATCTTAAAACACTTAAATACGGTCTTTTAGAGGACTAGTGTTGATTCTCTGTTATAGGGTTGAAATAATTTTTTAACATGTATAACACAAATCTAGCTGATGATGACTTTTGAACTTGGGAAATGCCACTAAAGACCTTGAAGTAGCTAGATATCTTTACTTCAGATCTTACAAATCGACCTATTGCCTTATACTGGCTTGTTTCTGTGTGCTTGCAGGTCTAGCATTAGTCTTTATATTGACTTGAAAGACACAGAATTTGACTTGAATTTTGCTTATGAAAAATTTTGCTTTTCATTAAATTAACTGTTGTCGTTATGTTTTGGTAACGAAATGCTATCTTAAAAAACTAAACACGGTCTTTTAGAGGATTAGTGTTGATTCTCTGTTATAGGGTTGAAATATCTGTCTGGATTTGCAAAAAGGTACCTCCAGGATTTTTTAGCAACAGTCCCATTTCAGGCTTGTTCAGTACTTGAGCAGTTTTTCTTTGTCCTTCTGTTTTTAGTACACAAAACCTCGTAACAAGCTGAAACGTGTTTTTAATGCTATTTACATCTTTCTCTCCCCCCCCCCCCCCCCACCTCTCCCCTACATATCATTTCCCACAATTCTCTTTGTGTCATAAGTCACTAATTTGAAATCAGCGCGCGCGTTAGAAGTTATTTTCAGTGGTCGGTTAATTTTCTACATTTCTTTTTGGCTGCCTACAGTAAAGTTTTCCGGAAGGCATCATTAAGCCTTATGAAGGAACAATTCTCACGATTGGCAAGGTCTGCCGTCGTCCAATATGTTACCGTATTCCGTCTCATTTTGGCTAAACGGGTGAGACACCGATCTCGGGCTTGAGACGGAAAGGCATCATATTGGGAGCTTTGCTGTGGGCGGTGACGAGTCTCTGGCCTGAAAGGTAGTTTGTAGGAGTCAGATCTATTCGGCGAGAGCAAAATTAAAGCTGATTTATGACCAGGCCAGAGACTTAGTTAAAATTTTTTGTCAATACCGCCCTCTAGTTGTCCGTTTGAAAACGAATGGGTACATCCGGGATCTTGAATAAATCGACTGTGTCAGCAAAGTTTACATGTGATGATTTATGTGGAGAAAGCGAGAGTTCAGTATTGAGAGAGAGACAGTAATTTGATGATACTTTGCCCGTATCAAGTGTGGAAACATTGTGCCTGGTTTGGTTGTGGAGAGCTTTATCAGTGCCGCGAACGTGGATAATTGTGTGATTTCCTCAACTTGTTGACAGACGGATTTCAGGTATGTCGTGGTGCTCGTGTTATAAGAATAGTGTGTGCAAGCTTAAAAACGCTTCGTGAGTGTTTAGCTGAAGTGATTTTGTCTTAGACAACCGATTCTGGGCTCAAGAACGGTAAATTCTGGATCTGTTTTAGTCGGGCATCTCGCTCTGAGCCTCATAGTTTGCGAGACTGAAAGTTCATAATTTCTGTGCTTTTAATAAATGTTGTTTATTTCATTACAAATCTGTCGCTTTTGCCAAGATCGACTTTTCGTCTGTTTCCAGCGATTAATTTGTCCATTTAAGCCCTACCTAGCGACATTCAGCTGTATTTTATTCACCTCAAGGGTCAAATTGTTACAACGCGCTTGAAATTTCTGTAGGCACCTTTTTACAAATTCAGACAGATTTTTAACATGTATAACACAAATCTAGCTGATGATGACTTTTGAACTTGGGAAATGCCACCAAAGACCTTGAAGTAGCTAGATATCTTTACTTCAGATCATACAAATCGACCTATTGCCTTATACTGGCTTGTTTCTGTGTGCTTGCAGGTCTAGCATTAGTCTTTATATTGACTTGAAAGACACAGAATTTGACTTGAATTTTGCTTATGAAAAATTTTGCTTTTCATTAAATTAACTGTTGTCGTTATGTTTTGGTAACGAAATGCTATCTTAAAACACTTAAATACGGTCTTTTAGAGGACTAGTGTTGATTCTCTGTTATAGGGTTGAAATAATTTTTTAACATGTATAACACAAATCTAGCTGATGATGACTTTTGAACTTGGGAAATGCCACTAAAGACCTTGAAGTAGCTAGATATCTTTACTTCAGATCTTACAAATCGACCTATTGCCTTATACTGGCTTGTTTCTGTGTGCTTGCAGGTCTAGCATTAGTCTTTATATTGACTTGAAAGACACAGAATTTGACTTGAATTTTGCTTATGAAAAATTTTGCTTTTCATTAAATTAACTGTTGTCGTTATGTTTTGGTAACGAAATGCTATCTTAAAACACTTAAATACGGTCTTTTAGAGGACTAGTGTTGATTCTCTGTTATAGGGTTGAAATAATTTTTTAACATGTATAACACAAATCTAGCTGATGATGACTTTTGAACTTGGGAAATGCCACTAAAGACCTTGAAGTAGCTAGATATCTTTACTTCAGATCTTACAAATCGACCTATTGCCTTATACTGGCTTGTTTCTGTGTGCTTGCAGGTCTAGCATTAGTCTTTATATTGACTTGAAAGACACAGAATTTGACTTGAATTTTGCTTATGAAAAATTTTGCTTTTCATTAAATTAACTGTTGTCGTTATGTTTTGGTAACGAAATGCTATCTTAAAAAACTAAACACGGTCTTTTAGAGGATTAGTGTTGATTCTCTGTTATAGGGTTGAAATATCTGTCTGGATTTGCAAAAAGGTACCTCCAGGATTTTTTAGCAACAGTCCCATTTCAGGCTTGTTCAGTACTTGAGCAGTTTTTCTTTGTCCTTCTGTTTTTAGTACACAAAACCTCGTAACAAGCTGAAACGTGTTTTTAATGCTATTTACATCTTTCTCTCCCCCCCCCCCCCCACCTCTCCCCTACATATCATTTCTCACAATTCTCTTTGTGTCATAAGTCACTAATTTGAAATCAGCGCGCGCGTTAGAAGTTATTTTCAGTGGTCGGTTAATTTTCTACATTTCTTTTTGGCTGCCTACAGTAAAGTTTTCCGGAAGGCATCATTAAGCCTTATGAAGGAACAATTCTCACGATTGGCAAGGTCTGCCGTCGTCCAATATGTTACCGTATTCCGTCTCATTTTGGCTAAACGGGTGAGACACCGATCTCGGGCTTGAGACGGAAAGGCATCATATTGCGAGCTTTGCTGTGGGCGGTGACGAGTCTCTGGCCTGAAAGGTAGTTTGTAGGAGTCAGATCTATTCGGCGAGAGCAAAATTAAAGCTGATTTATGACCAGGCCAGAGACTTAGTTAAAATTTTTTGTCAATACCGCCCTCTAGTTGTCCGTTTGAAAACGAATGGGTACATCCGGGATCTTGAATAAATCGACTGTGTCAGCAAAGTTTACATGTGATGATTTATGTGGAGAAAGCGAGAGTTCAGTATTGAGAGAGAGACAGTAATTTGATGATACTTTGCCCGTATCAAGTGTGGAAACATTGTGCCTGGTTTGGTTGTGGAGAGCTTTATCAGTGCCGCGAACGTGGATAATTGTGTGATTTCCTCAACTTGTTGACAGACGGATTTCAGGTATGTCGTGGTGCTCGTGTTATAAGAATAGTGTGTGCAAGCTTAAAAACGCTTCGTGAGTGTTTAGCTGAAGTGATTTTGTCTTAGACAACCGATTCTGGGCTCAAGAACGGTAAATTCTGGATCTGTTTTAGTCGGGCATCTCGCTCTGAGCCTCATAGTTTGCGAGACTGAAAGTTCATAATTTCTGTGCTTTTAATAAATGTTGTTTATTTCATTACAAATCTGTCGCTTTTGCCAAGATCGACTTTTCGTCTGTTTCCAGCGATTAATTTGTCCATTTAAGCCCTACCTAGCGACATTCAGCTGTATTTTATTCACCTCAAGGGTCAAATTGTTACAACGCGCTTGAAATTTCTGTAGGCACCTTTTTACAAATTCAGACAGATTTTTAACATGTATAACACAAATCTAGCTGATGATGACTTTTGAACTTGGGAAATGCCACCAAAGACCTTGAAGTAGCTAGATATCTTTACTTCAGATCATACAAATCGACCTATTGCCTTATACTGGCTTGTTTCTGTGTGCTTGCAGGTCTAGCATTAGTCTTTATATTGACTTGAAAGACACAGAATTTGACTTGAATTTTGCTTATGAAAAATTTTGCTTTTCATTAAATTAACTGTTGTCGTTATGTTTTGGTAACGAAATGCTATCTTAAAACACTTAAATACGGTCTTTTAGAGGACTAGTGTTGATTCTCTGTTATAGGGTTGAAATAATTTTTTAACATGTATAACACAAATCTAGCTGATGATGACTTTTGAACTTGGGAAATGCCACTAAAGACCTTGAAGTAGCTAGATATCTTTACTTCAGATCTTACAAATCGACCTATTGCCTTATACTGGCTTGTTTCTGTGTGCTTGCAGGTCTAGCATTAGTCTTTATATTGACTTGAAAGACACAGAATTTGACTTGAATTTTGCTTATGAAAAATTTTGCTTTTCATTAAATTAACTGTTGTCGTTATGTTTTGGTAACGAAATGCTATCTTAAAACACTTAAATACGGTCTTTTAGAGGACTAGTGTTGATTCTCTGTTATAGGGTTGAAATAATTTTTTAACATGTATAACACAAATCTAGCTGATGATGACTTTTGAACTTGGGAAATGCCACTAAAGACCTTGAAGTAGCTAGATATCTTTACTTCAGATCTTACAAATCGACCTATTGCCTTATACTGGCTTGTTTCTGTGTGCTTGCAGGTCTAGCATTAGTCTTTATATTGACTTGAAAGACACAGAATTTGACTTGAATTTTGCTTATGAAAAATTTTGCTTTTCATTAAATTAACTGTTGTCGTTATGTTTTGGTAACGAAATGCTATCTTAAAAAACTAAACACGGTCTTTTAGAGGATTAGTGTTGATTCTCTGTTATAGGGTTGAAATATCTGTCTGGATTTGCAAAAAGGTACCTCCAGGATTTTTTAGCAACAGTCCCATTTCAGGCTTGTTCAGTACTTGAGCAGTTTTTCTTTGTCCTTCTGTTTTTAGTACACAAAACCTCGTAACAAGCTGAAACGTGTTTTTAATGCTATTTACATCTTTCTCTCCCCCCCCCCCCCCACCTCTCCCCTACATATCATTTCTCACAATTCTCTTTGTGTCATAAGTCACTAATTTGAAATCAGCGCGCGCGTTAGAAGTTATTTTCAGTGGTCGGTTAATTTTCTACATTTCTTTTTGGCTGCCTACAGTAAAGTTTTCCGGAAGGCATCATTAAGCCTTATGAAGGAACAATTCTCACGATTGGCAAGGTCTGCCGTCGTCCAATATGTTACCGTATTCCGTCTCATTTTGGCTAAACGGGTGAGACACCGATCTCGGGCTTGAGACGGAAAGGCATCATATTGCGAGCTTTGCTGTGGGCGGTGACGAGTCTCTGGCCTGAAAGGTAGTTTGTAGGAGTCAGATCTATTCGGCGAGAGCAAAATTAAAGCTGATTTATGACCAGGCCAGAGACTTAGTTAAAATTTTTTGTCAATACCGCCCTCTAGTTGTCCGTTTGAAAACGAATGGGTACATCCGGGATCTTGAATAAATCGACTGTGTCAGCAAAGTTTACATGTGATGATTTATGTGGAGAAAGCGAGAGTTCAGTATTGAGAGAGAGACAGTAATTTGATGATACTTTGCCCGTATCAAGTGTGGAAACATTGTGCCTGGTTTGGTTGTGGAGAGCTTTATCAGTGCCGCGAACGTGGATAATTGTGTGATTTCCTCAACTTGTTGACAGACGGATTTCAGGTATGTCGTGGTGCTCGTGTTATAAGAATAGTGTGTGCAAGCTTAAAAACGCTTCGTGAGTGTTTAGCTGAAGTGATTTTGTCTTAGACAACCGATTCTGGGCTCAAGAACGGTAAATTCTGGATCTGTTTTAGTCGGGCATCTCGCTCTGAGCCTCATAGTTTGCGAGACTGAAAGTTCATAATTTCTGTGCTTTTAATAAATGTTGTTTATTTCATTACAAATCTGTCGCTTTTGCCAAGATCGACTTTTCGTCTGTTTCCAGCGATTAATTTGTCCATTTAAGCCCTACCTAGCGACATTCAGCTGTATTTTATTCACCTCAAGGGTCAAATTGTTACAACGCGCTTGAAATTTCTGTAGGCACCTTTTTACAAATTCAGACAGATTTTTAACATGTATAACACAAATCTAGCTGATGATGACTTTTGAACTTGGGAAATGCCACCAAAGACCTTGAAGTAGCTAGATATCTTTACTTCAGATCATACAAATCGACCTATTGCCTTATACTGGCTTGTTTCTGTGTGCTTGCAGGTCTAGCATTAGTCTTTATATTGACTTGAAAGACACAGAATTTGACTTGAATTTTGCTTATGAAAAATTTTGCTTTTCATTAAATTAACTGTTGTCGTTATGTTTTGGTAACGAAATGCTATCTTAAAACACTTAAATACGGTCTTTTAGAGGACTAGTGTTGATTCTCTGTTATAGGGTTGAAATAATTTTTTAACATGTATAACACAAATCTAGCTGATGATGACTTTTGAACTTGGGAAATGCCACTAAAGACCTTGAAGTAGCTAGATATCTTTACTTCAGATCTTACAAATCGACCTATTGCCTTATACTGGCTTGTTTCTGTGTGCTTGCAGGTCTAGCATTAGTCTTTATATTGACTTGAAAGACACAGAATTTGACTTGAATTTTGCTTATGAAAAATTTTGCTTTTCATTAAATTAACTGTTGTCGTTATGTTTTGGTAACGAAATGCTATCTTAAAACACTTAAATACGGTCTTTTAGAGGACTAGTGTTGATTCTCTGTTATAGGGTTGAAATAATTTTTTAACATGTATAACACAAATCTAGCTGATGATGACTTTTGAACTTGGGAAATGCCACTAAAGACCTTGAAGTAGCTAGATATCTTTACTTCAGATCTTACAAATCGACCTATTGCCTTATACTGGCTTGTTTCTGTGTGCTTGCAGGTCTAGCATTAGTCTTTATATTGACTTGAAAGACACAGAATTTGACTTGAATTTTGCTTATGAAAAATTTTGCTTTTCATTAAATTAACTGTTGTCGTTATGTTTTGGTAACGAAATGCTATCTTAAAAAACTAAACACGGTCTTTTAGAGGATTAGTGTTGATTCTCTGTTATAGGGTTGAAATATCTGTCTGGATTTGCAAAAAGGTACCTCCAGGATTTTTTAGCAACAGTCCCATTTCAGGCTTGTTCAGTACTTGAGCAGTTTTTCTTTGTCCTTCTGTTTTTAGTACACAAAACCTCGTAACAAGCTGAAACGTGTTTTTAATGCTATTTACATCTTTCTCTCCCCCCCCCCCCCACCTCTCCCCTACATATCATTTCTCACAATTCTCTTTGTGTCATAAGTCACTAATTTGAAATCAGCGCGCGCGTTAGAAGTTATTTTCAGTGGTCGGTTAATTTTCTACATTTCTTTTTGGCTGCCTACAGTAAAGTTTTCCGGAAGGCATCATTAAGCCTTATGAAGGAACAATTCTCACGATTGGCAAGGTCTGCCGTCGTCCAATATGTTACCGTATTCCGTCTCATTTTGGCTAAACGGGTGAGACACCGATCTCGGGCTTGAGACGGAAAGGCATCATATTGCGAGCTTTGCTGTGGGCGGTGACGAGTCTCTGGCCTGAAAGGTAGTTTGTAGGAGTCAGATCTATTCGGCGAGAGCAAAATTAAAGCTGATTTATGACCAGGCCAGAGACTTAGTTAAAATTTTTTGTCAATACCGCCCTCTAGTTGTCCGTTTGAAAACGAATGGGTACATCCGGGATCTTGAATAAATCGACTGTGTCAGCAAAGTTTACATGTGATGATTTATGTGGAGAAAGCGAGAGTTCAGTATTGAGAGAGAGACAGTAATTTGATGATACTTTGCCCGTATCAAGTGTGGAAACATTGTGCCTGGTTTGGTTGTGGAGAGCTTTATCAGTGCCGCGAACGTGGATAATTGTGTGATTTCCTCAACTTGTTGACAGACGGATTTCAGGTATGTCGTGGTGCTCGTGTTATAAGAATAGTGTGTGCAAGCTTAAAAACGCTTCGTGAGTGTTTAGCTGAAGTGATTTTGTCTTAGACAACCGATTCTGGGCTCAAGAACGGTAAATTCTGGATCTGTTTTAGTCGGGCATCTCGCTCTGAGCCTCATAGTTTGCGAGACTGAAAGTTCATAATTTCTGTGCTTTTAATAAATGTTGTTTATTTCATTACAAATCTGTCGCTTTTGCCAAGATCGACTTTTCGTCTGTTTCCAGCGATTAATTTGTCCATTTAAGCCCTACCTAGCGACATTCAGCTGTATTTTATTCACCTCAAGGGTCAAATTGTTACAACGCGCTTGAAATTTCTGTAGGCACCTTTTTACAAATTCAGACAGATATATATATATATATATATATATATATATATATATATATATATATATACTGTGACTACCTTGTCACCTTGAAAGAAAAATTCCCCTGGATCCCACGTTCCTTACCACGTAAATCACATCTTCGATTGCCGTGTTGCCAGCATGGTTGTCCTGATGGTGTAGTGGTTATCACACCCGACTAGTATACGGGGGGACGTGGGTTCAAATCCCACTCAGGGCGAATTTTCTTTCAAGCATTTATTCCGTCTTTTATATATATATATATATATATATATATATATATATATATATATATATATATATATATATCTGTCCTGATTTACAAAAAGGTACCTCCAGGAATTGTCAGCAACAGTCTCATTTGAGTCTTGTTCAGTACTTTTTGACCACTTTTTCCTTGTCTTTCTGTTTTTAGTACACACATAAACGCGTTTTTAATGCTATTTACATCTTTCCCCACCCCCCTTACCTCCTTCCCCTCTCTCCCCTACATATTATTTCCCACAATCCTCCTAGTGTCATAAGTCACTAATTTGAAATCAGCGCGCGCGTTAGAAGTTGTTTTCAGTGGTCGGTTAATTTTCTACATTTGTTTTTGGCCGCCTACAGTGAAGTTTTCCGGAAGGCATCATTAAGCCTTATGAAGGAACAATTCTCACGATTGGCAAAGTCTGCCGTCGTCCAATATGTTACCGTATTCCGTCTCATTTTGGCTAAACGGGTGAAACACCGATCTCGGGCTTGAGACGGAAAGGCATCATATTGCGAGCTTTGCTGTGGGAGGTGACGAGTCTCTGGTCTGAAAAAGTAGTTTGTGGGAGTTAGATCTATTCGGCGAGAGCAAAATTAAAGCTGATTTGTGACCAGGCCAGAGACTTAGTTCAATTTTTTGGTCAATACCGCCCTATATTTGTCCGTTTGAAAACGAATGGCTACATCCGGGATCTTGAATAAATCGACTGTGTCAGCAAAGTCTACATGTGATGATTTATGTGGGGAAAGCGAGAGTTATTGAGAGAGAGTAATTTGATGATATTTTCCCTTTATCAAGTGTGGAAACATTGTGCCTGGTTGGTTGTGGATAACTTTATCAGTGCCGCGAACGTGGATAATTGTATGATTTCCTCAACTTGTTTGACAGACGGATTTCAGGTATGTCGTGTTGCTCGTGTTATAAGAATAGTGTGTGCAAGCATAAAAACGCTTCGTGAGTGTTTAGCTGAAGTGATTTTGTCTTAGACAACCGATTCTGGGCTCAAGAACGGTAAATTCTGGATCTTTTTTAGTCGGGCATCTCGCTATGAGCCTCATAGTTTGCGAGACTGAAAGGTCATAATTTCTGTGCTTTTAGTAAATGTTGTTTATTTCATTACAATTCTGTCGCTTTTGCCAAGATCGACTTTTCGTCTGTTTCCAGCGATTAATTTGTCGATTTTAAGCCCTACCTAGCGACATTCAACTGTTTTTTATTCACCTCAGGGGTCAAATTGTTACAACGCGCTTGGAATTTCTGTAGGTACGTTTTTGTAAATTCAGACAGATATATATATATATATATAAATGCAGTTGATGTTCACCGCTGAATCCAGGATAGTGCTCTACAATAAAGGAGCTCTGATAGTTAGAGTAGATGGACTACTCAATATGAGTACATACAGAGTTTAAGTTAAACTCCGTATGTACTCATATTGAGTAGTCCATCTACTATTACTATATATATATATATATACCTGATTTTATGAAAACCAGGTCGACGAAAATTCGAGGCTTTTTAGAACTTCCTTTGCTATTACCTCCGTTGTTCAACAAGGACACTCTTAACTTTTTGCTCATTACCAGATTATAGTGTCGACGAAAGGAAAAAAAAAGAACATGGCTATTTGCTATGTAATTAGACTTGAAATCGACGTAACCTCTGACCTGAACTATCGTGTGGGCAGTAGTGTCAGTTTTGCCCAAATCTTGCTTTGAAAGGTCGGCCTTGCCGAGAGCAAAGTTACCGTCGGAAAGAGGCATCGATTTGCACGAAATCAAACAACGTTTTAAACCAAATTCCCTGGCGGCTAACACAAATAACAGCAAGCTCTTGGTAAATTACATCTACTAGTCGTGTGTGCTAACCACTGCACCATCACGACAACCCTGCTGGCAACAGAGCGATCAGTGATGTTAGTGGTCAGCCGCGGGATTCCCCGGCGTTTAGACATTCAGGAACAGGACATACACCGGATCATCCGAGGATGATCCACAGGCTACCTGCTCTGTTGCCAGCAGGGTCGTGATGGTGCAGTGGTTAGCACACCCGACTAGTAACCAGGGGGACGCGGGTTCGATTCCCACTCACGGCATAAATGTTTTTTCATTCAAAAAGGATCAGATAGTAGTTCGCTGTTGTTACTTTCTTCATTCAACCACTTCATAATATTCGAGTAGCAAGGCGTTGTGTATCCTTTGGATCCTACTAACTTGTGACTGCATCGTTGGATTCCAGCTTCTTCATTCACATTATATATATATATATACCTGGATTTTTGAAAACAGGGTCGCAGGAAAGTTATACTAAGCCTTGTTTATTTTAGTACTGAGGTGTGTTTCCCCCTTCTATTCTTCTTGGTCTTTTCTTGTGCTGGGGGGAGCGACGATGGCAATTAGCTGATTAGTAAGAGAAAGTTAACATTGAAAGTTAGAATAAGCTCTCTCCCCCCCCCCTCCCCTACCCTGTCCCTCCTCCCTTTTAACCCTCTTTATTTGGTCCCACTCTCTCTCTTTCTCAAGAAAATTTGCACGAATTTGAAATCTTAGCGCAGGCTTAGTTTCAAACGGAGTCAGTATATTTAGCTTTCCTGTTCACCTCCTAGAGCAAAGTTTTCCTTAGAGCATCATGAAGCTCAGTGAGGGAAAAATTCTAGCGAGATGCAGTGTCTGCCTCGTCTAATAACCTTCGTGCGTATTTATCTTGTCGGCCGCTATGAAGTCGACTGTTAGGCGCAGTGAAGGTTATTGTAGAGCTTTGCTTTCGGAGGTAAGGAGTCTTTAGCCTCAAAACGTAGGTGTCAGGGTTGATTTGTAAGCGCACATGGTGAAATTGGACTTGACTTTTGACCAGGCTAAAGACTTAGTAAAAATTGAGCAAGAAACAAGGGCTTGACGGAAGTTTGCTTGAAATCGTTTTTCAACATCCGGGACTTCAAGTAACTATCAGGCGACGACAAGATTTGCCTCTGTATTTCTGCGCGAAAACCGTAAGTTTTTCCAGTTTCCCGACTTGTTACCGCCCTTGCGGCTTTAGCGATTCTATGCTAGTGATCTGATAAGTGATGTGATAATTTGAAGTGTCATAATGTGTGATTTCCGGCCTCAAATCTAGTCGTAACATTTGCCACATGTTTACGTAGATGTAATTTACCAAGAGCTTGCTGTTATTTGTGTTAGCCACCAGGGAATTCGGTTTAAAACGTTGCTTGATTTCGTGGAAATCGATGCCTCTTTCCGACGGTAACTTTGCTCTCGGCAAGGCCGACGTTTCAAAGCAAGATTTGGGCAAAACTGACACTACTGCCCACACGATAGTTCAGGTCAGAGGTTACGTCGATTTCATGTCTAGCCATGTTCTTTTTTTTTCCTTTCGTCGACACTGTAATCTGGTAATAAGCAAAAAGTTAAGTGTCCTTGTTAAACAACGGAGGTAATAGCAAAGGAAGTTCTAAAAAGCCTCGAATTTTCGTCGACCTGGTTTTCATAAGGTCAGGTATATCTAACTGGATTTTTGAAAACGTGCCTGCAGAAATTGTGAAAACAAGCCAATTCCGCTGCCGTCACAAAGCACAAAGTCAACCCTTCCCCCACCCCTGTGCTTTGACCAAACAACTGCCAATCACCCACCCACTGCACACTGTGGGTTCACTCTAATTGGTAATCAAAAGCAAACTATCATTCAAGCCTACACTAGACCAGGCAAAACTGCCAAGGCATCCTACACTGTAAAGACCCACTTAATGGGCCTAGAAACTCGAACTGCAGTCAAAGTCTCAAAGCAGGAACCCCCCCTGCCCTGTGCTTTTGACAGAAAACTGAGACTCACCCACCCACTGTTAGAACTATCCCTAGGCTGTTTGGCAAAGCAGGCCTTGACGGCAAGCCCCCTCCATTTTGGCCGGCCACAGTGGCTTGAACACGGGCCGGGCCCGTGTTCAAGCCAAAACTTTAGGGCTACCTTTTTGCAAAATCGCTCAGATATATATATATATATATATATATATATATATATATATATATATATATATATATATATATATATATATATATATATATATATATATATATATATATATGGAAATACCAAATTCCGATTTCAGTGTAGATGAAAATACTAATTTCACACAACTATATCGTTATATGCCTGATAAACCATTCAGAGTGCTAATATGTGGAAATTCGGGATCAGGAAAAACTAACCTTCTCTATCACATGCTTATGAAACCATTAGTTTATTTTGATCAGGTTCCTCTATACGGTAAAAATCTTGAACAAGAGAAATACAAACACATGATCGAAACAGTGGACGATATCAGTTGACAGGTTGGTTATGATATTATACATTACAATAACGATGAAATAAAACCCGTTGATAGTCTGGATAGTGATTCTCAAAAAACAGTAATATTTGACGATTTCATTTGTAATAAAAATCAGAAACCATTAATTGATTATTTTATTCAGGGGAGACATAAAAACTGCTCAGCTATATATCTCAGTCAGAGCTTCTACAAAACACCAAAAGACATAAGATTGAATTGCAGCCATTATGTTGTTTATGAGTTTCCAAGAAATAATGAGAGAAATTTGATTTCAAGAGAATTGAATGTTACAAAAGATCAATACGAAAAAGCAACTACAAAACCATATTCATTTCTATATGTCGACAAACCAAAGAAAATGGTCAAAAGGAATTTTTATGGAGATATATAATTTAATAGTTTATGGGAATATTTAACGATAATGTTCATAATCCACATACAACAAATGTGGTTAGTGGAGTAAGAGGACCTCCTGGTGTTGGTTACAAACTGACTACGGATGGTAATTTTGATAATAAAAAAACTAACTAACGTGAAAGAGGGTACTGATGGTGGTGATTGTGTGAGAAAGGATCAAATAGATACTGGATTAGCTGAAAAATTAAGTTTAACAGCTCAAAGTGATTTAGACATGAATATGAAACATATTAGAAACGTAAAAATAGCAAATAATTACCAGGTGCTTGATATGGAAAACAATAGAATTGTCAATTTAGGAAATATTTCATCTTCCGGTTCCAATCCTTTTAGAGCACAAGAGGCTGTGAATGTCCGATCAATGGAGAATTATGTTGGATCACAAATTAACACAAAAGCTGATTTAACAACTAATTCAAGACAAACATTCAATGGTAGGATACAAGTACCTGATTTCAATCAAACCTCACATTCTGGTAGTGATATTGTAAATCTCAAATACATTAACGGTATCTTCCTGTCCAAAAAAAAGGTATAATACAAAACTCAATACAATTTCAATCTGATTTAGATAACAATAAAAGACAGATTTATAATCTTAGCAATCCTCAGTTTAATAGCAGTGCTGTGAATAAATCATATCTAGAAACACAAATATCGAATGCCAATTTTTTAAAAACTGATGGTAGTAATTTTGTGACTGAAAATCTCAACATGAATGAAAATCATGTTAAAAACATGCTTGATCCCACTAATAAACAAGACGCTGCAAATAAAAGGTTCTTAGAGGCTCAATTAGAAGACTATCTTAAAAAAATAGTTCAAATGGAATGACTTATAATCTAAAAATAAATAATTTTAAGATTGTTGGTTTAAAGAATTTTGATAGTAGTGACACTAAAGATTCTGATGTACCAAATATTAAATATATCAAAGATAATTACATTAATAGAAATTCAGGGATATTAGAAGGTAATTTGAATGCCAATAATAAAATAATTAATCTAACTTTACCAACAAATATAGAAGATGCTGTCAACAAACAATATGTTGATGATAATTATTTATCCGTTAATGGCACAAACAATATGCTAGCCAATTTTAATATGGATAATAATCAATTGATTAATCTTGCTGATCCGATTAATGATAAAGATTCAGCTAATAAAAAATATGTTGATTAAAAAATTACAATTAACCATCACATCAAATAGAAAATACTTTCAAATACATAATGGCAGATTCTAATGAAGTCAGTATTGAATATGGTTGGGAATCATCAGATAATCCATTAGTTAATTACATTTATTCCGTTAATACAAATCAAAAAGCTTATTCATTGAAAGCTATTAAAGATAATAATAATTACAGATTTAGATGTGGTTTCAATATGGGAGCAGTTAATAATAATAACCATACATTGGCTATGGAATTGTTTTTTTCTAATACTCAAGAGTATTATTGGAGTAAAACTACTGCAACTATAGGTGGAACTGGTTTATCACTTCCATATACCAATTATGAAAAATTTAAATATACTGTCAATAATAATGAATATTATTATATAAAAAACTATATGTCAATTAAAAAAATAACTGCTGTGACACATCAATTATATTTAACTTTTCATATAGATGATGTACCTAATGATGCGCCTCTTGAATTATTTTTATATTTAGTAGTATATGGTGTTGATTTTTATACAACTAGTGTCGATTCAGCAGTTTATAATATTCTACTTTATGAAACAAAAAAATGATAGAATGACAATGAATGTTGATATTGATTTGAATGATCACGAGACATATGATTCTTATTCAAATAAAGTTCTAATGTTGGGTGATGCAGAAGGAAATGTTATTTTCAGACAAGGATTACTTGTAGAACAAAAATTTTCTGTCACTGATTAAATGAATTGTTTCAATGACATTGATATAAGAGACAAATCAATAGTCAGCCATTAAAAAAATCTCATTAATTATGACACTGGACATAATGAGATCACATTCAACCAACCTAAAAATATATATAATAAATTCAAAGTAGCAGATCGAATTTATTAGGATGAAGATTTATATTTTTCAAGTAGTATTTATAGGGGTAATAAAATATACATGGATTTCGAAAATGATAAACTAATTTTTATCAACCAATAGATTCCAATCATAATAATATCATCGGTTTACCAATCATGTTAAATGCAGAATATTCCGGAAATATTACATCCAATGAATATTATTTATTAAATTTAGGCACACTTCAAAATAAGTTTTTATTACCATTCAATGCACAATTGAAAACAATTTCAGTTTATTATGAAGGTAATAAAACTAATAATTACATCATCATACGTACGCAACAACAAACAGGTTGTGGTCGTAGAAATAACACTAATGACGAATATCGAAATGAAATTGCACCATATACTCTTACAAAAATCAATACTAATAAAAATTTGAACAGTGGTGTTTAGTATTTCAGTATTAATTTTGAACAGTTTGGAGAAAAAGCAACACATTATATATTTTTTTTTATTTTCAAAAACTGATTAATATAATATAATAATATATGGGAATTTTAAACGATAACACCAATGATCTATATTCAGCATCTTCAATCACTAATACCGGTATAAGAGGCTCTGTTGATCTATCTCCATATTTAAAAAAAGGATGGTGCTTTTGCTATGACTGATAATCTCAATATGAATAATAAAAACAATAATCAATGTTGCAGAAGGAACATCTGGTAGTCATGTAGTCAATATGAACCAAATGACTGATTATATTGAAACAGGAGCATTGGATATCCAAGGAAGTATTAATTTTAAACGCGGTTCTATATCTATTGACAATATAAATAGCCAGATATCAGCAGCTGATTTGAATAAACTGTATGGATCTAATGCTAATAATATAAGTTCGGGAAAAATACCTATTTATGGAAATTTTGGTACCATCTATTGTGATCGTGTAAAATTCAGACATTCAAATAATTTGGGTTTTTTTAAAACCAAATTCACAATCAGGAAATTCAGCTCTTTTTATTCCTGATTTGAATGGGCAAAATGAAACCATCGCATTACAAAGTTA
This sequence comes from Galaxea fascicularis, assembly GCA_948470475.1. Classification (NCBI taxonomy): domain Eukaryota; kingdom Metazoa; phylum Cnidaria; class Anthozoa; order Scleractinia; family Euphylliidae; genus Galaxea; species Galaxea fascicularis. The sequence continues at coordinate 11,996,845 of OX419347.1, forward strand.
TGTCAATAAAAGAGAAGAAAAAGTAAGAGGTTTCATTGAAAAATGTGAAAAGATGTCATATTTGGAAGTAATTCAACAATCTATTTTCACAAAAATATTAATATTAAAAAAAATCATATTTGATAAAAAGAATGAAAACGACTCTTACAATTCAATCATTTATAAACTTCTTTCAAGTAATAACTATAGTAGAACACGAACATTAAATAATGGTGGAAAAACATTGACTGATACCATTAACGGAAATTTCGGTCCTGCTCCACTTAATTTACAGTTTTTATCCAATTCAACTGAGAGTATACTCGTCACAACAACATATGTTGAAACTGGTTAAATAATAGCGGAGCTCTACGCGCGCCAAAGGTGCGCGCGCGCGGAGCACCATTTATAAGAAAATATGGTAACCCATCGATCCGAGAAAATTTGGTCATGACGTCACCGTACGTACGTACGACCGTCCACCCCCTCGATATAAGCCAAAGTCAAATGTGACACTCCAGTTAACCCTATCGTGTGCAAGCTCGCATATAAGCGCACTTCCATATGGACTGTTTTTGGACAGATCATTTGCCCATACACGTAGTCCTCAACCCGCGTTTTTGTGGCGGGAAATTGTATGGCCAAATTTTGAAGACAGTTTTACGGCTGAATTGTACTGTCAAGCAACGGGAGAAAGAACAAGAAAGGGCTCCAGTAAACAGGCTGAATCGTACCGACGAGCAACAGGAGAAAGAACAACAAAAAGCTCGAGAAAAGAGACGAAAATATAGTGAGGAACAGCGAAAAAGAGAGCGTCTCTTGTCAAGCTGTAAAAACATTACCAAGTGTCAGGGAGTTTCAGCTTTTCCTCGTGTTTGCCTGCAGAAGTTTGCACAAAGAGAAAAGATCGTGTGGTCTGGCAAGGTTTCAGTAATTATGCGCTGTCTTCGGACCTTGCTGTGTGTTAAACTGGACGGTTTTGCCGCTTAAATCCTTAATTGAACAAGCTTCCTTGATAGGCATGTGAAGTAATAAGGCTTACTTTTGTGTGAAACGACGGCTTCTGCTTAAGCTCTGCGTTCGGAGTGATTGTTGACTGACTTAAACTGTGCACAGGTTAGTACTCCTGTATTGTCTTTTATATGGACATTTATGCCAAGAAAATTGAATAGCGATTTGTCTCAGTTTGTTACTTGACTTATTTTTTCCGATTTCTACGAGAAACGTCGAAGAGACATTCGCATCGGTTTCTTTTTTCTTACGTTTTGTTTTTTTCACGCTTTCATCTCAAATTGGTTTGGACTCTTGTTTTTTCCAAATGTTATCTATCCAATATTTCATCTTAGATCCTAAACCTTTTCGTTTTTTCCTGCTGTAGCTTAGCTTATTTTAGGGCACAAAATTTGTTGAAAAAAAGCAAGCGAAGTGCGGACGGTTTATAATCTCAGTGCCGCTTGATAAGTTTGACATTTGGAAACCTCTCGCGAAGAACAACTCCTTGCCAAAAGTAAACGCGATTTTTAACAGCTGCAGCATTGGAAATCGCCAGCAATATGTTGTCCCTCGCAGCAATTCTTAGCAAAGCAATAAGTTTGTGTGAAATGACGGCTAGTTATGTCAGCTCTGTGTTCGGAGTGATTATTGACTGACCTAAACTGTCCGCATCCGCAGGTTAGTATTCCTGTTTTGTTTTTTATACGGACACTTAAGTAATTATGTCAAGAGTACTCGGACTAGCGATTTTCCTAGGTTACTCACGAGTTACGTTTGTTACACGTCTTATTTTTCCAATTTGTACGAGAAACGGCAAAGAAAAATTCGTATCGTTTTTTGTTTTCTTACGTACGTTTTGTTGTTTTCACGCTTTTATCTCAAATTGATTGGGACTAAAAAATGCTCGTGTTTTTTTTCCAATGTTTTCTATCCAGTATTTCATTTTGGATCCTAAAACTCTTCGTTTTTCCTGCTGTCGCTAATTTTTGGGCACAAGATTGGTGGAGGAAAAGCCAAGCGAAGTTCGGACGGTTTATATCCTCGGCTCCGCTTTGTTACGAACACTTGAAGAGCCGGATTGACATTTGGAAAACTCTCGCAAAGAGCGACAACTCCTTGCCAAAAGTAAACACGATTTTTAACAGCTGCCGCATTCGAAATGCCAGCAATATGTTGTTCCTCACAGCAATTCTCGTTGTTAATTAAAAAATCGCAGACTTAAAAGGCTAATTGCGGTAAAAACTTCGTATTTAATTCAATGTTTATTGACAAATGTTTTTCTGAAACCGACTTGTTTGTCTGTTGTGATTGCCAGATGTTATCAGATGTTATCATTAACAGTGTTGTAAAAAATAATACCGCCCGCGACTTGTAGTCAAGGTTTGTAGTTTGCGATATTTGTAATTGATCGAAGTCAAGAATAAAACCATTGTTAACCATTTGCAGTTGATCACCCGAGTTGATTCATGGCTTATCGTGCCACAGTCACTTTTCACAACGAAAATTTTAAGTCATTATCGCTCAATGTTTTTCGGTGTTACCGACGGCAGTTTTTTTTATCGTCTTTACTCTTATAGCTCACAAAAATGACGCGATAAAATAGTCAAAACAAGGCGAACAAAGTACTGGTCTTCTTTTTTGGGTGATGTCGAAGAGTACCCACTTTGGGGTTTTAAACCTTTTGTTTTGTTGTTGAATATTTCGGTTTGTTGAGGTGAAAATGTCAACGATACATGTTAGAAAATTGTGACTCAGCCAAAGCACATAGCCGGTTGACGTGATGTTGGATTTAAAAGTGAGACACTGGGACTGTTAATCTTTTAGAGATTTACACCATTTGTACAGAAATGTAATGGAACTGTGATGAAGCAAAATCGTTTATGCTCATAGTCATGTACTCCCTTGATGCAACGTAGCAAAGGCCGATGATAAATCGAAAATGTACGTTAGCACATGTTTGAATGGTGGCTGTGGCTCTGCACCAAAACAGTAAAAAAAATATTATCACAATACAGAAGTCCTTACTAGGGTCCTGGCACGAGTTCTGGCATACATTTTATTTTATCGGTAAATGCAATACAATAAGGAAAGAACTGTGGAGCTCCGCTTTTAGGCTTGCCTAAATATATATATTACAATGATATATTATATGATAAAAGATATAAAAAAGTATATTGAAAGATTCTTTCTTGAAACAAAAGATAAACACCAAAATATCGATAATGTCGTCTTAAAATCTGCTTTGGTATATCAATACTTGTATCATAAGCATTTTAATGAACTGTTGACAATTGATGAAATACTTGAAATGAATAACTATGACATTGGTCTTATTGCACCTGATAGTGGATGGTTAACATGGCTTCTTGAATCAACTCTTGGAAGATTCCAAGTATTTCATACTCATAGTATATTACATGATGCGTTTGAACGATTCTTTTATAATCATTCACTTGATAGAGGGTATTTATATTCTATCCCTGAGCATAAAACAAATAACTTTTTTCGTAAGAATCCTCTATGTGGACAAATATCAGGTTTGATATATTGTATACATAGAAAATTGATAATCTAAACTAATATATATGACAAAACAAAAAGAAAAGAAAAGTATTTTTCTATGGAATCATATATCAGAGCAACTAACACAAGAACAGGTAAGAGAACTTAAAACATATTACTATGTATATCACCGTAAATGTTGGGCTTTCAAAAAAGCAACCGAAAAAATTTAAACGTTGGAGATTATTCGGTAATTCTATGTCTGTTGTATTTGCATCAGGTGGTATAGTATCATCTGTAGTTACTGGTGGTGTTGCTCTTGTGGAAGTCAGTACTGGTGCATTGTTAATTCAAGCATATATGAAACATAAGGATGTTGACTTGAAAATACATTTATGTACATATGCATATCAGAGTTACCAGCATCTTTTAATAAAAATAAGAGATATGACACGAAGTGGAGAATATAATCCTTCTTCACTTCATACGATGATGAATAATATCGATAACTATGTCACAGACAATAGTCCGATAATTGATGAATTACTTAATAAATACGATGAAGAGTTTACAAATTATGAACTTCTTAAGATTGTGCCAATAATCATCATAACATTTTAATGTTGAATTACTTTTTGTGATTTCTATATTTTTGTAATCAATTTTTAACATATCAAAAATCTGTTTCAACATGTATTTGATTGAAATTATTCTTTTTCGATTGTAACTCAATTTTGAAATGACTTTATTAATTTCATTAAATATTTCAAATATTTTCAATTTGTCTGAATTTTGAAGCGTTATATCATTTTGTTTGCAAATATTAATCAGAATATTATTTAGATGATATTTTCTAATGTATATAGATTTTTTCTTATTTTATATTTATTTTCATTGAAGTTAATATAATCTTTATGAAAATCTTAATATGGTACGATTCCACAATTTTTACAAACATTCATACCATTGTCATTTATAATCTCCTGTTCATTACAACATGAGATATTTTTTACCGTTCTATCACTTGTCTGTTTATAACAAAATGGACAATTAACATATTCACTTGATATTTCATCATGAATTATCTTAATACAACTCATTCTTATAATATAACCATATATTTTATTTTTAAGCATTTTTATATTTTTTTTAAAGTATATAGTAAGAATTTAAGTTAATGTGTTTTCCCGAGAAAGTCACGCTTGGTGATTTTTCCGAGAAAATCACGCATAGGGGTCAAACGCATTTCTATTTTTTTTATAATATATAGTTTAATCATTTTGAGAGAGAAGAGAGGAAACAGTGAAATCACGATTTGTGATAATTATATGAAATTATAATATAAAATCATTTGATGTAAGGAATAATAATGTGAAAAAATATATAGATTGCTAAAATTTGGTTATAAGTTGGGTTGGTGTCGAGCATAAAAAAAATGTTAGCCATTAATTGGAAAAATGGTTTGGTACCCCCAACTATATAACTACTCATGTAGCATGCTGATTTTTTTAACAGCTTTATTGGCATTCTACTCAGTTACAATAGTAATAAACGAAAAGTTACACGTACATAATTGTGAGGGGAAAAATAAATAAATTTAACACGGTAGGGATGGCCAAAAGGGAGTAACGAACGGGACGTGAGTACCCATGCAAGGAAACTCCCTAGATGATTTGCTTTCACAGTCGTGAGATCAGACGGCAAAAATCTCCATGTTGAGAAATACAGGCACGGCGCCAATGGGGCAAAGAACGCGGTGGAAGAATCTATGGAAAGGATCCTTGCAGTTCAGAAGAGGAAAAAACCAGCGCCGCTCGTGATGACAAGCCAAGGTTGGCCAAACTTCAAAAAGGCGCAGAATTGCCACATGTGTAATGAAAACCTCGTAGATAGATAGATAGACTTTGCTTATTAAGAAAACATTGCAGTTAAAAAACTGAATTGCGCCTTTTTACAAATAAGAATATAACAAATGATTTAAAACAACTACTATTATAAAATTACGAAGCCACTACTCTCAGGAATTACTTAAAAGCTTCCCTCGCACTCTTAACTATGAATGAATTTGCAAATCTATTCGTCTTTACAAGAGGCGTGGCAAACCTCCTCTGCCTTCTCAGCTCATATGAGATAGAGACTGCGGGGGGTAGGAGGCTGGTAATCTTACTGCGTGGATCATTAACAATAGACTTAAATAGGTGTTCTGTTAACTTTCCCTGGTGGGCCCTGATAGACTCAAGCCCTGCTAACTGAAGGGCGTCCGAGTAGTGCACTCTAGGAAAAATGCATGATAGGGCCCTCCTTTGCACTCTTTCTAGCTCGACTTGTAGATACATTGGTAAACTATGATGGAAAACAGGACAAGCGTAATCTAGTGTCGACCTAATACATGCGCCAAAATATGTTACAAGATCTGAAGTAGGAACATGCGCACGCTTAAGTTGAATAAGAAAGTACAGTTTCTTAGACGTTTTTTTTTGCAAGTTCTTCTATATGGTCGTTCCACGTTAGCGTATCATTGATTGTCAAGCCGAGTAGCTTTGTGCTCTGTATGGTTTTGATAGGAGTTCCGTCTATACAAACCCGAGGAAGTTGAGGGGAGTCACGACTGAAGGATATAACTAACTCTTTAGTCTTCTCGCCGTTAAGCTGGAACAAATTTTCCTTGGACCAATCGTAAATTGCATCAACTGCTTTTTGTGACTTGCTCTATTGACCTTTAGGTATGATCTCTGATACCGTAGTATCGTCAACATATTTCCACATGTCGAAGATACTTGGGACAGTCAAGTCATTAATCATCAAAAGAAAAAGCCAGGGACCCAATTTTTTTTCGTAAAGCCTGAATTCTTGGACTCAATCGACGTGTGGGACATGTACACGGGAAAGTATTGCGGGCAAAGTCACAAGAGTACATGAATAAACCTAGTTGAAGTAGGTGTATAGAAGGAAATGTTAAAATACCAAAATTTTTGAAGATTGGATCGGTATGTGCATAGAAATGGCTGTTAGCTATAGATCTCACCACTCGTTTCTGGGGAAAGTCAAGAGGAACAAGGTTAGATTTATAAGTAGAGGCCCAAACTAAGTTGCTCAGTAAAAGAGGTATGGGTAGACTTGTGAAAAATACAATGTTCGTAGAGATTTCGTCGACAGGTAAAAATTAGATTTCCAAATTATTCCAAAGACTTTGAGACTTGTTGGCCACATGTGAGATTTCGGACTTCCAATCTAAATTTTCACCTAGGATTACTCCCACGAAAACTGTTTACTTTACCTGATCAAGAGCTTTATGGTCATTTATTAAAAGTTGAATATCACTGATGACTTGTACGGTTTTTACTTGGTTTAAATACCATAAATTTATTATTTTTTCAGGTTTAATGAGAGATTGTTAACTCTGAAGCAAATTGACAACTTATTTAGCTCAGTATTCAATATGTTAGCCAAGCAATCTGCTTCCTTATGATGCAAAAAAAAAACGTTGGTATCATCAGCAAATAAGGTCAACTGTAATGATTTAGATGCATTGTTTATATCATTGATGTAAAGCAGAGAAAATAAAGGCCCTCAAATGGAACCTTGTGGAACACCCTTGTGGAAGGTGAAGAAACATGACCGGTATTCAACAGATTGAATTCTGTTTGAAAAATAGCTCTTTATCGATTTCAAGCCCAAGCCACGTACGCCGTAGTGTGTCAAACTGTGTCAAAAAGCCATAGTCACTCCTTCCAAGTTATATGTTCTCTTTAAACTTAATATTTATTAGTTATTTATTATCTTTTCTGTTCTATCTGTAATTTATTCTGTGGCAAGAAGATAATAATAATAATAATTGTAGGCGCTAAAATAATTAAGTCTATTGTCTTTATTTTGTTCTACGTCTTGTCTGTTTGTCCTTTGTTTTACACAAAGATTTTGGTATTATCAACAGAGTTGATAAATGTAAATTGACCACCGTACAGGGATTCTAAAAGCTGACGTTTCGAGCGCTAGCCCTTCGTCAGAGCGAATCGAGGTGGTTTTCGAACTCGACAGTTTTAATTTGCATATTGTTATATATGGATGTATACTCGTTAACTCGCTAGTGCAGTTCTGTTCGCTCCTCATGTTCGTCAAGCTTTTCCACCTTCCACGTTATCGTCACATTCGTCTTGTAAGTATTTTCGCTGCTTTTTCGGTCTTCTTCTTCTGTGCACCTAGCTGGTTTCTTATATCACCTTTATTTATCTCTGTTTGTAATATCTTATTTTTTCAGTTACCTTATTCGCTTATTCATGTTAAATAAAGTTTCTCTCAAGTCAAGTCAGTGGATACGAGTCAATGACGTTTGCGACGACAATAATGAATAATAATAATAATAATAATAATAAAAGCTTTCGAGAGGTCTAAGAAGACGCCAACCGCTAATTTACCATTATCCAAAGGAGACGAAATTTTATCGTGCAAATCGATCAAAGCAAGCATGGTACAGTGATTTTTCCTAAACCCGAACTCCCGATTCTCTCTAGGAATTTGGAAAAGCGAGGTAAAATCGAAACAGGCCTATGGTTGATCAACAATGACGAGTCATCAGCTTTAAACAGAGGTACTACACGCGCCATTTTCATTTGACCTGGTACAATTCCATGTGAGCCAGGGGGTTCAGAAATAATTTGGATAGATTTATTAGTTACAGACATGCTATCACAGTCAGCGACCTTTCAGGAGGCAAAAGATTGAACAATGATGATATTTCATCTTTTGTTGTTGGGTTAAAGAAGATTGATTCCCGGAAGGATCCGGATAAAAAGTATTTATGTGGACACGGATTAGATTGAATTTCTCTTTCAAGGTTACAATAGGACCAATACTGGAGAAGTAACTGCAAAACCCATTAGCGACCTCCACTGGATCAGAGACTTCTAGATTATCTAATCTGTACACTGTGGTTTCTTGAGGCTTGACGTTTTTCTATATAAGACTTCATTTAGAATTTTCCAAGTGGCATGGGTATTTGATCTAACATCTTTCAATTTATTCTCGTAATATAAACGCGTAGCCAAACGCAAGGTGTGATTTAGTTTGTTTTTATATTTTTTTATATAGCGAAGCCCGGTTGACCATTGATGAAACATGAAGTTATTTTTTATAAAGATTATTCTTCCTTTTGATTAAGAAGAGCTTTCGTTAAGCATGGTTCTTTGAAGCGCCTTTACTTACGGGTTATTTTCTTGAGAGGGAAGTAGTCATTATATATCTCTATACAATTCAAGAAAGCGGTTGTATGCAGCATTTAGCTCGTCATAATCTTTTAGCGGCGACCAATCAACACCGTCTAGTTTTTCAACAAATGAAGGAATGTTATCCGGGTTCTTGTCTCTAAGAAAAACGGGATCTTGTCTACATCGATTCACCAACGTGTGGTATACATGACCTTTACGTGCAACTATACTTTTGTAAGCCGTGGAAAATTTAGTTGTGCTCATTTATTTCAAATTGCATTTACAATCTTGTGATTATCGTAACCGTGCAAATTGTGATCCATATGTCGTTCCACTTTGTAAGTGGACCTTGGCTTGTAGTACCAACTTTACTTATTTATTTAGCTTCGCCTAACTAGAATACAATCCTTTTACACAAATACATAAAAATAATATGATTAGGCAAAGAGACCACTACAGCCTAGGCAATTACAGCAGATCCCTCGTTAATAATAGCTAAAACTATTAATATAAAACAAGAAATATCAAAGAGAATCAAAACAGAGGTTCAAATTGCTAAAAGCAGCACGTCGGTGGGCACAGGAGAGTCGTCGCTATGTTGCACCTGGGACAAACTGTTCTCCAGGTTCTGATGTCATCAACGTCATACGTGTCCAGAGCGTTAATTTAATATTGAAGTAGCCCTTACTTAGTTTAGTTAGCTGAAATGCAAATGGCACAAAACCTGAGTAAGTATGTACTTGGTCACGTATGTCCAGAAAAGTTACGTAAACTCTGGGTCTGTGCATTCCATATTAAACGTTTATTCACAATTCCCATATTAGGTTTCGTATTTGATGGAGACACTTTGGGATATCTACGAGGGGCGATCATTCTTAACTGACTCTGAAAAAAAAGTAACAAAGAAACTAGAAAAAAAAGACGATCAAGGAAGATAGGGCGGTCATTTCCCAATCGTGAAAATACGAATTTAAAACCTTTGTTTTTTTTTAAATCAATTACGTGAACTGAAAATCGAATATAAAATATAGTATTTTAGTGCACAATCATTCTTCTTATTTTCCGCACGCTAACAGTGATGTCCAGTCCGTATTACGTACTCTCAAAAGTTTTTTTACGCTTTTTATTTATTGCTTATGAGCGGCATATGATGGAATGCGAGTGGATGTTGTTTGTTACGAACCGGTTTTCTTATGTTTGACTAACTTTAATATAAATTCTTTTGCCAACAGTTTCTTTGATTATTACAGCTACGAGGTCGTTTTCTCTTATGATGCAAGAAAGACAAAGCATTTTTGCCTCGCATCCGCAAAGGCGGTTAACATGAAACTTACTTCATGTAAGTAGTTTCGAAATGCTTCATTTGGTGACGTCTTACATGAATCAAAACAAGGACGTATGCTAAATCCCGAGAGTGCACAATACGGACTGAAGACACGATCAGCATTTACGGTTAGCAACACGAAATTTCTTCAGCCGCTTGAGAAGTTTGCATAGGTGTTGAAAGAGTTCAAGTAAGCCAGGATTGCCTTGTAACAAAACTTGTATAGCTCCTGAAAATAGAAAGATAAAGAAGAGCTGTTTAGTAGGGAAGGAAGTGATGCCTTAAATTAGCAACTCGGTGCCCAAAACCCTCAGCAGATTGCAAATCAGGAATTTTCCGATTCCCAAAAAAATCGTACCTATCTAACTTTATGTGACGCCAGATACCTGTTTTGATGTGTGTCCAGTAATAGTTTGAATTATAACATATGTCATGTATTCATCACTGAGGACAGTACAATGGATTTATTTGGCTCCTAACTCGGGTTTAATAGATTATTCGTCAGAGCATCATCGTGTTTCAGCTGTATGGATTAGTTTCATTTCATCTTTGGTGTACTTAAGGGGCCACATCCACTAGCACGGGAATTCTTGTTGAAGGTTGAATTAAATACGTTTTCTGTGACAAACTTGACCCTTGCAAGGAAAAGCAAGGTAGTTTTTTTCGTTAGCCTAACTTTTTCAAGTCCCTTGCAAGGAAAGTCCTTGCAAGGTAATTGACCCTTGCAAGGAAAAAACGCAATTGGAAAACTTTAAAAGTTAGCCTAACTTTTTCAAGTTGCAATCTAATTCTTTCCAGTTATTCTTGGCCATAGACAACCACAAATGGTTCCCATGTACACCGCTAGTACTACGTAAGATAACTGTGAAGTTTATCAAATTTTTCACTGTTGCAACATCATTGCATTTGTCCAAATAACGCGACCGTGTCACTTTATTTGCCTTAAATTTTCAGACAGATTAGAGGCCTGTTCAACAGTGAATGATAATGGACCCAAGAAACTTACCGAGCTCGCCACTGCGCCAGGGCGCTTAATTCGAATTAGTTTAATGGTCTGAAACACATCTATTATCTGTTCGACCTCGATTCGTTCTATCGTTGCCAAAATGGCAGTCACGGTACCACTACGACCGACGCCGTCACTGAAAAAAAAAATGAATTAAAAGAAAAACCTCGTGATAATGCAATTATTAATGATGGTTATGGTGTAATGTGCCCGTAAGAAAGATGATATGCTAGTTGCTTTTGCGATAAATTCCAGTTTCTGCTTTGAATTTTTTCAAAGCAATTTTTATTTTCACTTGTTTTTTGATCAACAAAATGAATCTAAGCTAAATTGAAAGGAGGAAACTCTTCAAGTAGCTAGAAAAAAGAAATTGAAACCAAATAAATTAAAGTAGCATTGCAGTAAAACACGAGAAGACGAAAACAATGGACCAATCAGTCAATCAATCCAATACATTTTTTCATCAATATCCATCCATCCATCCATCCAACGCTGCATTTCAATATTTCGTAATAAAAAGCTCATTATAATCAATATGTACAAGTCTTGTGAGGAATTACAGGAGTACCTTTTTGCTCTGAATTCATCCTTTTCACCCGTCGCTCTCTCTAAACATTCTGATGGAAGGGTGGATGAAAGAATGGGCATTTTTCTTATCGCCTAAAACGTGGAATCATTTACAATTTTATTTGTACTTGAAAGAATAATTTAAATTAAAATAAAATACTTTCAACACCCTTTAAATGTCCAAAACTAGTTTCGCTGTAACAACAGCCTCATCAGTTGATCTCACAATTTGGCTTCTATAAAACCCTATCAATTACGAAAACTTGACATACTACGTACAGTTGATGGATAGATGGATGTGGATAGAGAAATATATAGATTGATTGATTGATTCATCTTTTTTTCGTTTTCTTGTGCTGGAAAGAAATTATGTCTGACCTAGAAGGTTATCGCTCAGACATAGAGTTGGTTCTGTTTTTCAGTTTGTTGTCGTTTCGTTCTTTCTGGAGGGATGCATATGAACCAGGTTTCAAGAGTCCAACCGCATTAAACGCATTTACTCTTCTTTCCTAGGACTTCTGTAATTATTTTGGGCCTTAATCATAATCCGCTAAGAGTGGCAATAGCAAAGTGCTATCAGGTACCTACTCACCTGCACTGGAAAACGATAACTCCGTTTCCGGTTTGTTGTTGAGACTTCTCAATGGCAGATAGCAGTCCAAGTATTTCTTGAGGGTCTGGGGATGAGTTTGGGTCGCTCCACCCAGTAAAGTGTAAGTGCTGAGCTGTTGACTTCTTCCTTGGAGGCTGAAAATTCATATATTTAGCGTAAGAAAACATTCAATGAAGAAGTAGTGTGATATACTGGTCAAAGTGGAGAGCAAATACAGCAGCATGTTAACCAGCTCATCGTTTTTATGAGATCAAGGCCTTATTTAAAAGTTTTGAAGGAAAGCCATAAACAAAGCACAAAGTACATTGCAAGTTAGCAGTTGCAAGAAAGAAGGCCACGGTGGCATTAGTTATAGTGTCCTTAAAATATCTATCTAGTTGAGAGCCTGTCGCTGAATGGTGTTGCCTTTTAATATTAGTCCGCACCACTTCAGCGGCTAGCGAGTTACCCTGAATGAATCAATTGCTAAAGAACAATGTACCTCTGCGTCCAATACGCTAAACGTCCTCGTTGTGATCTTGTTCGAAGTGCTTTCTGTCAAGAGTTCTACTGTGACATTTCCGTACCTGCAGACTCCTGCAGAAGGCCAGTATTGAGGGTAGCTCTACATAAATTAATCAACAATCAATCAATACAATGCATTCATGCATCACATTATTTGAATGTCAATTTATCTAGCGCACAAGTTGCTAATTGGGGGCATTGAACAGATTGGATTGGAAACTGCAATGTTGCATAACCAGAAATCCTGGACAGTAAGCGGCTTGCCTCGCGGGCGCGGATTCAAAATGGCGGCCAGATCGAGTAAAAGAGTAAATAAGGGATTTTACAAGGCTTTAAACGATGTCAGCACTGCAGATTTTTTTAAAGACTCGACCGACGACAAAGACAGGCCCTTTTTATCAAGTAGAAAGGGTTCTGAGTCAGCGCAAGTTAAAGGGAAAGGTAAATACTTTCTTTATGGTTCTCTTGATGCACTCGAGGGGTCCTCGAGGGCGATTCGAAGGCTTCTTCCTGCTTTTTTTTCGAAATTTGGTCAGTTCTTATGTTCAGCGGCGTCCCTATTGTAACAGGGAATACAACTGACCAAAAAAACGAGCTAAAAACAAAATGGCTTCCAAAGTGGAACGAAAACAAACCGGTTTTCGGAGCATTTTTGCTTCACTAATGGCTCCAACCTGGCGTATGGCTCATTCAAAAAATCCTACTTTTCGGTCAAAAAAGGCACTGCCTTAGTGGACGTTTTTTGGGGAGAAAAATATTCCTTTTGGTAGCTTAACATTACATCTTTTGAATGGGATGTTGGGGAAACGTATCGGAGAAACTATTTCCTCTCTGCAGACGAAGGGAGGCATGAAGGTCAACACTACTTTAAGAGGTTACTAAGAGGATATTGTGTTCATTTATGACTCTACTTCGATCAAAAAAGGCACTGCCTAGAATAATTTTATCCTGACGTTTCCTTCAATTGAAGTGCTGTTCGATCGTTGCTTTATCGATTCCAAAGTTGGGGAAAGTTGCATTTTCGGCGACAAGGACATAATATGCAATAGTTTATAATTTCCCCCTCATTCTCTTTACGATCTGCCGCCATATTTAATCCGTATATGTGTCCTTTGCGCATGCTTGCAGCTTAGGAGGCAGCCATGTTGTATAGAATTTCTGGCTATGGTTTTTGAATCTGCAAATGTTGGTTTTTGAGTAGCGGAGTAGCCGGAGAAGAACTTCTTGGGACAGGGACGAAAAGCAACAACAAACTCAACCCACATATGATGCTGAGACCGCGAGTCGAACCCGGGCGTCATTGGTTAGAGCCGAGTGCTATCACGACTTCTTCGTCCCTTTCCATTCATGAAATTCCCCATAGGATTCAGTGACGATGAGGAATAGCAAAAACGTTTAAAATGAATCCAATCTTTAACATGCAATGCTAAACACTGTACTTTAAGATATCACATGCGAGAGAATAGGGAGTTGTCATGGATTGCTGACATCCACGACCCCCGAAAGAGCAGAGTTTTAACTCCTTAACTCATATATTGATAAAAGAGATGATTTCTTCCTGTTGGTCTGTCATTCCATTTGTTGTCGAAAATGCTATATAGTTGTTGTATGGAGCTACTGTGAAGCAAACTGATATTGGTGCGAGTACTCTGAAACGGAAAAAAGGATTCATCTTCATTTACCTTTTGTCCCTCTTTTAAGTTGTTTAACATCACAACTGTGCCGACATCATATTGTGATACCATGCGCCAGAAATCTTCAATTGTGTTGCTTAATGGCGCTTGCGTTAGAATATAAGCATTGCGTTGAGTGTAATCCTGTTGTAAGAATAATGGATAGTAAATTCACAAAAAAAAACAAAAAAAAAACAAATCGATAAATCGATAAGACCCACACGATAGCTAATCTTAGCTAAATTAAATTTTAAGCCGCCTTTAAATGAAAGCGGTAAACCTTATATTAAATTCCTTTCACTTGTTTTGAAAAGACAGAAGCTATTATTTTTCTCTCTGATACTGGTATTTGAGCTAAGACACCATATATGAGCAAAAAGCCTAAAAATTTCAAAAAAATCTTTCTACTTACGTCAACTAAAGAAGCATTGATGTAATCCTTATCTGGCTCAGAACATCTCAACAGCACCCGTGAATCATCAACTAGTATTAAAAGTGAAACGTTGGAGTTAATTCTTCTGTTATTTATCCTATGATTCATGAGTAGCTTATACAGCTTCTGTCCCTGAGCATTAAACACCCAAACCATCACTATACACACAAAGACCAGACCACAATACTAGGTGTCCCTTGTCGTTGCAAGCCATGTGTGGGTTCTTAGACGTCACTCAAAGATATCATCAACAAAGGGTTAGGACGGTTTATCATCCTTATCCAGAAGACTAGAAAGTCTTACGACTTACAGATGTCCTTTTTTTTTGGTTGAAATAGATGGTTTCGAATGTTCGAAAAGCATTGCGCCCTTTTTTGTTTGTTTCTTTATTTTAATTTATTTTATTTTATTATTATTTTTTTGCCAAACCTTGGCTTTATATGGGCTTCCAAAGTTAAGTAACCATCATTTGGTACACGCCCGAGTCAGATAGGGCTTGGGTCTATTCTTGATTTGACGTCAAAATCTGCTTTTGCATGCATGTTTAGGGACGGACCATTAGAAAAGTTATGGGGGGAGGGAATTTCGAACCGCAGGCATTTTTTTTCTTCAACGTTTCCCGTGAATGAATAGTTATTTTGTCAAAAAATTGTGTTGATATTGGTCTACTCTGCATGCATGAATTTTTTTCTCTTAATTTTCCCTTGCATGATTTTTTTTTTACTTCGCCCAACCCCACCTCCCCCATAACAGAACAACAAAGGCGCAAAGATTTATTTTAACGAAAAAAAAAATTGGGTTTAGCTTTATCACAGAATATGATCAGCTATATAAGCTAGGCATTAATCGGGTGAGTTGGCGATTCAGTTGTGCCGTAAAGCTAACGATTGTAAATACCTCAAATCTATGAAAAACGTTAGGGCCAGTACCTGGTACAATGTTAGGAGCTCTGTTCTTGCTAATATTTGCTGGCTTAAATGCTACCGTTGTCTCATCTCCACAGTCTTCAGATTCACTGATCTGCTGTAAACGCTGATGAAACGAGGCCATTCAAAGACCTCACGTCAGTAATGTCTCTCTTCTAGTCTCAAAAATAAATGTATACCACATGGGATCACAACTAAATTGTCAACAGACGGTGCAGTTCAAGATAAATATGGTTGTCATTATTAAGGTTAAGAGTAAGTTTGACGCTTCTAATGCAACTGCAGCCACTGTCGTCGTTAAAGTGATAATATGGTGGTTTTTCCACTTTTCCCAGCAAAAACAAGATTACAAGTTAGTCATGGAGAACACTACAGCATTGCGCAGACGTGTCTTCCCTTTCAAACCTTTAGTTGCTAAGCAACTGCAAAAAGAGGAGAATCACATAAACAGGATCTATAGGAGTCATGCTTTTGTTGTACACAATAGTCCAGGAAATGAAGAGTGAATTCAAGCGGAAAAATGAGTTATTTTAGTTATTTTCTACCTTAAACTCTTCAGCGTATCCTGTTTGTTTAGATGGTTTAAGAACTCTGTCGAGCTTTTTCATCCTTATTTCCAAGTCTTGAAGAGAAATCTCTGTATTCCCACAGACCAAGGCCTCCATCACAGCTTGATGCAAAAACACGTATTGTTCCTGTAAGTAAAAAGAAATAACAAACCGATTACACCTGCAAGGAACCCCAAATCCGTCGAAACTAAGGAAGGCGAGATCTGCTCGTTTAGCCTCTCCGGATTTTGAAACTATTCATAAAATAGAAATAAGTCCCCCTTTTATTCTTTTCAATTCGCTCTGCATATGTTTGAAAGATGCACATTTATTCACTAATGCTACACGCGTACAAAACCAGAAGAAGAAAGAACATTACCTTCCAATGAACTACAAAAATAGTAAAAACCTCTTAGTTCATTCTTTGCCCTCTGGAGCCGATGAGAGTCAAAATTACGTTTGTTGTAAAATAAAGTGATTGATAACACGATCACAGAATGTTGAAGAATTGTTCTTGCTAAGGGATTTCCTTACGTCCTTCTGCACCATGTAAGGGCGTTGTTTTCGCATGATGTCCACGTAATTTTTAATAAGCACGCTCTCTTGATCTTTAGCACTTTCCAACATGGCGTCAATGGCTATAAAAGTGCCAGTTCGTCCTACACCAGCACTAATGATTAATAGAAAGGAAAGAAAGCAAATTAATAAACAACGTTATTCTACTTGTAATCATTTAGACTTCTATCTGTGACGAGCAAATCTTAGTGACGACTCAACTTAAACATTACGTATACATTGGAAAGCACCGCCCTTAGTTATGCAGGAAATATATTTTCTTACGAATGATAACGAACCAAGAAGCCATAACTAAAGTGAAATGTAAAATTACTGCCTAAAAAGTCCGCCTCGTACGTGGAGTGAGGTTTTGTCTTTATTGTCGTCACCTCCCCAATTAACTCATTGCCTTTGTTTGGCAGAGGAACGCACGATTATTAAGACAGGCAACACATAGAATAGCACCTATACACAATTCATTCAGTCCGACGTTCACTACGAAATAACAGTGTAATACTGACGCACTCAAATTCAAAATAAAGTGTATGGAAATACCTTCTTAAGAACTTAGAATCCTGAAATGGAACGAAGCTCAGACAAGCTAACTCCATAGTCTTAAAATATATTTTGAACTATTACTTTGTCAGCCGGTGTACCTGCAATGAACAGCCATTGGTCCTTCACTGAGCTGCTGTCGAGCGTGAACCTTCCATCTGAACGCTAGTAAAGGTGTAGAATGGTGAGGAACACCTCTATCTGGCCACGTGGTGTAATGAAACTGATAAACCTCTCGTCTTTCGGAGCCCTAAGCAGTAAAACAAAAAAAGTTCCAAAACATTTGACGGATGTTTGTAATCCAAGAATTAATCTTAAATACTCTGACGGGCTAATGGAAAACAAGTAACTAACATAATTGTGTGGCTTAATTGTGTTGGCACGATCAGATTTATTTATCTGTCCACGAGAGTCGAGCGCCTGTCAAGTGGTCTAGTAAGCCATATATGTACGTATTGCGGACCTATTTTTTGTGTTGTGCTGCTGTCTCCTTACCTTTATCACAGCAAGTGTACGGATTACGTAGTCGGCGAAGTTTTCTGTCTTCATTAAAGTAACTTTAATATCGCCATATTTAGAGGTTTTGTCGGGCCAGTATTGCACACATTTGACCTGAGTATTGTAAGTAAGGTAAGAAAAGACCGTTTATTAATATTCGATAACTGCGTCTTTTGACAATATAACGCCGGACGTTTCGAAAATTTAAGAAATCTGGAGGTGTTAAAACAAAGGGATTCATACAAACATAAAATATGTTATTTCAAAACACCTTTCCATTGAAACGTAATGCCTATTAACCAGCTCCTAAAAACATCAATGGCAGTATAAGTAAATATTCTATTTTTAGAGGGAAAAAAGTGAAACCAAGAGACATATACCTTTCCTTGTTCCACTAGCTTTGTGAGCATAATAAGGATGGTACATTTTTCTTGCCAAATCATTCGCCAAAACGCATCCACAGTCGCTGAAGTTGGACCTGAAAAGTGTTAGAAAGGAAGAAAACCAACGCTGATAAAAACAGCATTTAATATTGCATTCTTGGCACAATCAAAACCCTGCTTTGAACATTTGCGAGTTGAGAGTTCCATTCAGCAAAAAATGAAATAACAAAAGTACAAAACGAAATAACGGTGTTGACTGAAACAACTAACGTAACGTCAAGAGCCTGGCTAAACTAGGAAACATCAGTGTTGTGGACGCAAATGTTTCCTAGTTTAACCGCGCGGAGGAAAATCTTGCTTCCGACAGACAAATTCTGCCTTCGTTCTGTTTCCCAGTTTAGCCACTTGAATTGAGTAGAAATCCCAAGGAAACAACGTTTCCGCGATAATGTTTCCTAGTTTAGCCAGGCCAGGTTGCCCTTTGATTCTTACCTTGAGTTGCAATGTAGCACATTGATTCTGCGTCGTACGTCTAAGGAAAAATAAATTGAAAACAATTGAAGGTAACGTGACAGACAATGGGTAAACTTGAAAGAGACAGAATCTAGCATGACTGTTGTTTCCAATGTGCTTTTAGGGTTGCTCGATATGGTATACAGAGAAACTTCATATCGGCTCCTGGTTTAGGACAATAACTGAATTTTAGTTTCAGTTTCAGTTTCAGTTTCAGTTTCAAAAATTACTAGACAAGTATAAATTAAACTACAAGAGATATTAAATAACCAACAAAAGAGAAAACATAAGGCGAGGATACCCATATAGAAACCATTTGGGCTTATTCGGGCTACAGGCACCTCAAAAAATACAACTGTAAAATTACAAATAATAGGCATGTCTTATGAAATTATAACTACACTTAGGTTAAAAAGCACAAAGACAAAAAAAGCAAACAAAATAAGGGAAAGTCAGTTCAGGAGAAAAGTTTTTAATTTAGACTTAAATTGACAGCCTGAAGTTTACCCCAGCAACAGTGTAAGCATCATAGATTAATAGATTAATCATTGATAGATAAGTTCAGAAACTTCAAAACTTTCGGTGGGACAAGATTAGCATTTGAGCATTTGCGAGTCGCGCGTGCTTGGACTTATTAGGGAGCTTACGCAACAGGACGGCTGGAACACTCAGGACGGCAGAATGACGAAAAGATGTCGCGTTAGATTGGGAATACACAGTCTCGCGCCACATTTTTTCGTCATTCTGCCGTCCTGATTGTTCCAGCCGTCCTGTTGCATAAGCTCCCTATTATAACAGCTCAGATGCGGCGTGTGTTGCTTACACCCGCGGGCTCGGCTAAAAACCCTTATACATTAGTTACTCAACTTCTCTAAAGATGACTGAACATGAGCAAATACAAAACACAGCTTTTGATTGTAGAGTAAAGTGTTTTTCCATTGAGTGATCTTAGTGGTCGGTGTGTTTTTTGTCCTTTTGTTTAAGGATTTCTCGACATGACTCTACCCGAAAATTCGAGGTAAAATAAAGTTTATGCATGTATACATGTATGTACTACATGGATTTAGAATGGACACTGATTAGTATAATCGCGCTCATATTAGTGATAAACGAACGTAGTGATCAAAATAAGGCGAGATACGTCGATAAGCTTGTAAGCTGGTAAAAAATACTGAATGCAATAGCAATGATGGGCAGCGTCATGCTACCACAACCAGACGTCAACACCCGACGATTTCAGTCGTCAAGATCAGATTCTCCATTGATAAGATAATAAAAATACAAGCGACGCAAAACTTCATCGACTTCGATAAAGGAAAAGGATAGAATTTCAGTAAAATAATAATAATAATAATAATAATAATAATAATAATTTAATGGAGAAGAGATTTATTGATAACAAACACAAACATCCTCTGTACAATAAGTAAAAAAAATATTTATTTACAAATTCTTTCGATTAAAAAGAAGAGGACTTGATTTTGGTCATAAAAATTCAAATGAATAAAAAAAAAAAAACGAGACGCGAAATTAAAATAAAAAGTATTGGTTACTCCTATAATAATAATAAACTAATTATTTTGAGTTTTGTTCCAGTATTTAATGGTAGTTAAGATACTGTTCTGTTTTTAAGATAAGGCAACATACTTCCTGCTGCGGAGGTGAAAAATGTCGGTAGTTATATAATTGTATTCGACCGCCTACATATTACTTGATGAAGACATTTCCTCTACTGCGCTTTAATTTGGTGGCTATTTCAAACTATCAAGCTTTGGTTCGTCCTCTGTCAGGGAAAGATTAGGAAAAGAAGGAAATCATAACAAAAAAGTTAATTAAGTTGGATCTCCTTGATTCGAAACATTTTACTGTGGAAATGGCGTGTTTTACTTTGAAGTAAGGCCTTAGAATTGGGGAACGCACTTCATGCATGTTTATTACTGTAAATGTATACGTACCGGGATATAGCTTGCGTTGATGTAGTCAGTTGTTGGATCATCACCTATTTGCTCCAACACAACGCGAGAATGGTCATCTGCGTAAAAGAATTGTATATTTTTAACCAGGTTGTCCTACTTTCAAACAAGGAAAAGGGTGGGGCTGGTATTCGTTCTAGCTGTAATAAACATGTGGCTTGGCAGGCTTCCTATACTAATCTTAAGGAAAGAAAACGGAAGTCAAATACAGTGTAACAAATATCCAGTGCATTACTCCTAAAATGTTTTTTTTTTGCGTTTTGATTCCCTCAATAATAAATTTAAAATGTTTGTTGATCCGGTTGCTCTACTTTCTCGTTGAACTGAATAGATGCAGCTTACCGTGTCGGGAGCTTATAACGCCATTCATCATCTAATATAAAGGAGTGCATAGATACCAAAACTGCTTCTCTTTTATAGGCAAAACAAATAGTTGAGTTACCAACAACATAAGGTAGTTATTTGTTGCCATCGCTACTTACATGTGACTATGTTGCTGTAACGGTTTTTTTCTTTGTTATTGTTGGCCACCTCCCAGGGCGACACCATCCCTCCTGATAAGGTCTGGATTGATCAAATATTGGTCAGTAGACGTAGGTATTTAGATTTGCAAGTTAAAGGGACTTTGACAACAGAGTCATCCCGTTGATTTGGAACTGAATTGTATTTCCTCAAAGAAATCAAGAACAGTGACATTTCATGCATGTATGTATGCATTTATACTCATGCATGCAACAAAAATGTGTAATCAAGGGTGTAACGTTATGTGTCACGTATTCCCTGAGAGGTCAACCAAAAATACTTCCTTGTGCTCATTCCTTGCTTTCCCGAAGGACATTTTTTGCGGGTATCACTGAGAAGATTAAATCAAACATTGAAAACTCTTGATGTTAATCTCAGCCCGTTAGCGTACAGCACCGTTCAATTTTTTCCAAGGTCAGCGGACCCGCCAAATTAGTCGACGAATAAACAAAAATACAGATAGAAAAATAGGTAGAAGGATAGGTAGA
The DNA here is from genome assembly GCA_948470475.1 of Galaxea fascicularis. Taxonomy (NCBI): domain Eukaryota; kingdom Metazoa; phylum Cnidaria; class Anthozoa; order Scleractinia; family Euphylliidae; genus Galaxea; species Galaxea fascicularis. Next base: position 12,018,604 of record OX419347.1, read on the forward strand.
CAATTCTTGCCTTGAATTCTTCTCGCAACAAAACAGCGCCATTTTTCGACTTGCTCTTAAAGTACTCTGCGAACTTAGACACAGGGACTGCTTTTGGTTTGCTTGCTTCAGGCTCGCTGTAATCAGTTTTCTCGGGACCTAGGTAAATCGTTTGTCAGTAAATTAACAACACAGAGCTACAAAGATGTAGGTAATGTAAGACGGAAAACTTGATTCATTGAAGCTGGGTACTTTTAGTTTCAACGCAACATCTTGTTCCTGGGGCTCTCTCTTTAACTAAAGGATACAAATTTAGGAAGAGAGGGAAGTACATACTGTATTAGACAAAGAATGTGCAGTGCATTAGCTAAGCCGTCATCTTTATTTCTGCTAGCAACTAGGGTTAACCATTACAGTTATTTTGTCACGCCCATTATTACAAAGGAAAGATTCTGGCTTCAGCTAAGGGAAAGCAGAGGCAAGGTTGTGAAAACGACTCCCCAAAGTCGTGCTTGTAAATAGAAAACTTTGGAACTGGCGACACTAAACATTTGTCCTCCATCTGTGGAAGAGTTCACATTTCCAACACTTGGATGATCAACTGAGTTTAACTAGGATGGTTTTGAATAGAGCTACGCACTATTTATCTCACAACATAATCAAGACACGTAAGGAGTTTCAATGGACCTTTATCCTGATGCCCATAGGTCATTTAACATACATTTCATTGGCACTGCTTTGAATGGCAATTAAGCGCACTTACATGAACCTCAACACACTGGAAAAACTTGAAAAGAAAGCTATTAACATCGCAAAGATATAGTTTTGTTCCTTGACCGGCACTGGTGTCCCCCGTGTCACCGAGCCCACGTGAATAATTAAAATTGAAATAGAGGAGAATTTGGGCTTAACTTACCCTTTGATTGGCGTTTTCCTGCCATATTCTGATAAATCGGGTTGATTGCTGCTCCAGTGGTGTTAACATTAGAATTCTGGTAAATCGGTGGTTTAGCAATCGGATTGCTCTGTCCTTCAGATGTATCATTCAAAACATTTTGATAAATTTCCTTATCGGAATTAACGACGGTTTTCATCTCTACAACATTGGAATAGAACAGGTCGTCTGTGCTTGCAGCTGTTTCACGTGGATCATTTCCATCGTTATCAAGGTGGGAAGATGCATCTCCACGCCTTTTTCTCCTTTTGATAGCAATGCAAAGAGAAATGAGAGATTAGTGACTACAATGACCACTAGCGGGTGAAGACACATTCAACGGGCAGACAGTGATCGAGCCAGACTAGCCTCGAAAGACCTAACAGTTTATCACTTTTGTTAGGGACTTTAAGATTCGAGGACGCGGTCGCTCCGAGGCGCGGCCGGAAGTGAATTTTCAAATTTAGAATGAAGGACGCATGCGCGAGGTGTTTTCTCCCTGTCTCGAGTTCTCTGGAGAAAGCGAACTGAGTGGATTTGACGTTGTGCACAAAACGTGAGTATTTAGAACAGCCTTTTTTTCACTATTTTGCAAACTGAAAGTTGAAGTTTATTTCCTTAGTTTGTAGGTAAGGCATCATTTTTGAAGCCAAAAGAATCAAAGTTGAATAATTTGTTCTTACACCAGGTCGGTCAACAAGCCCAAGCTGAAGTGATAGCGGCACCGCTTTGAGCAGATCTTCAAAGGAAAACAGCTACTGAATCATCTTTGAAATATTTCGTAAAATTTCATTTTATTTCCTCAAGTTATTACTTTATTCCTGCATGATATAGTCAAGAAGCTTTGTAGAAAATTAAAAACTTAAAATCGTATCAGACAGAGTACATGGATAGGAAAAGCGCTTTAGCATAACACAATTAAATGCAATTCCGACATGTGAGTATCGGACATTCATTTATTGACCAGCAACAGTGAGAGGTCTCTCTTCAGTTTCAAATCTGAAGTCCGTAAATTCTTCGTCATCAATAATTCCCTCTTCAACACAAAAGCAGCATTTTCCTGAACTTAGCTCACGGCGTGTTTTGTTTCAAACCCGAGCTAAATCCTTCATCGCTCCGTATATATTTTCCCGTGCCTCACGACGCCGTTCTAGTTCCAGGCTTTCCTCGGTTACGGCGTTGCGAAAGCCACCGCGTCCTCGTATCTTAAAGTCGGTGTTACCATTGGCGTTCCTTGTCTGACAAAAATATGCTACAACATTTGACAGCAGAAAAATAAGAACTGTTAAAAGCGAATTGAAATCTGCCTGGCGTGTGATCTTCAATACATTGAGCTTAAGTAACATTCATCAGTGCGAAGGGCTAACGCTCATAATTTCAGCTTTTAGAACCCCTGCACGGATTGCAAATTGATAATTTACATGATCAACTCCGTTGATAAAACCAAATTCTTATTCACAATTCCCCCACCGATGCAGCACCACAGTTTCTTTAGAAACTACCTACTTTTAGACAGACTGATAAACAGATAGGTTGTACAAAAGCCTTGTTGTCTATCCAACACCTTGTATATAGACATCTTGACAACAGTGACTGTAAGGCAGTTCGTTTATTTACAATGGATTTTAGTAAAGCGTTTGAATCCGTAAATCATAGTAGCAGCTACCCCTTAACCCTTACATTGTTAATTGGTATCACGGTTTCCTTGTGATAGGCACAGCGACTTTTCTACTATAATCACCTCTGTAACCACAGGCCGCCCAGACGTTGAATACGATTAATACGTGTCATTAGTCTGTTGACGATGGCATTGCGATTTTATGAGAATGCTTCAAAAATTACTCTAAGTGCTACGTGTAGAAGATAATTTAAGTAAAAATGACGGGTGCTAGAGCTGGAAAACCAGCGATTCTCGGGTAGTTAAGATAAATCTTGGAAACTTGGGAAAAAGCAAATGGAAGAAGAGTTATCAACGGCTGCCATGAGCCAATTTTGGCGAGATTAGACCATTTTTATAAAATTTACGGAGCTTTGAGTGCGAGCCGTTGGACCAGTGGGTCGCCTGCCTTTTGTTTCTCCTAAGGGGAAGGAAACCGCCAGAAGGTAAAATTCGTCTAAATGGCTCTCAACCACCTCCAGGAACCCAGACACATCAAAATAACGCAATGCAAACACGAGGTAAGCCATTTTTACTAAATAATCTTCTACAAGTAGCATTTAGAGTAATTTTCGAAGCATTCTCATACATTGGCTTATAAACGGCTGAAATCGTAACGCAATCGTCCACAGACTAATGTCACGTATTAATTGTATTTAACGTCTGGGCCGCCTGTGTTGCAACCTCGTTCCCAAGGTCTCTCCTCTTCTCGTCCCCTGGAGCGAGAGAGAAGAGACCCTGGTTGGGTCTGGTCACTTGTCTAGCAGAAAAAAATTATACCGAGCTAGGGGTCGTTTGTTTTCTGATTTTTTTTTTTGTCAATTTCTTTTTGTCAACTTCCAATCGAGGCCTATTCAATCCGCTTGCGGAGAGAGTCGGATGCCATATTTTTAAGCTGTCTTCACTTTGCTATTTGCAAGAGCAGCTACTCGAACGTTAATTTGAAAGTGAAACAAGTCAAATGTTTGGAGGCAATTTACTTCGGAAGAGATGTACTTTTTTCACCCTGACCTAGCCTGACCCGCGTGAAACCCGGTACAAACGCGTGAGTCTTTTTAATAACAACACTTCCCTTTCACCCCTGCAGTCGGTGGCGACAAATGTTCTACTTATCTGCCCCTCCCTCGAATCGTTTATTTGTTATCTCCCAGATTCTGGGAGACACGTGACCAGACCCAACCAGGGTCTCTTCTCTCTCGCTCCAGGGGACGGGAAGAGGAGAGACCCTGGGAACGAGGTTGCCTGTGCTGTAACTGGAAGGTTGTCAATAAGGGCACCATCCATGGAAGCGTAAGCGGGCCTTATCTTTGAATGACCTAGAAAATTCTGATATCAATGCTACAGGTCTTTTAAATACACTGATGATTCTACAATACGTGTCTCCTGTCAGTAATTAATGTGATCCCTCTGCTAACCTTGTGGAACACGAAAAACAAATTCATGACATGGTCTAAGGAGAGCAATACGTCTTGAAATCCAAAAAAATGTAAAGAAGTGATCTTCAGAAGCAAAGGTAACAATTTTCAATGTAACCCTGTATTTGCCATTCCTCAATGTAGTAGTCTTGTTCTACTTGGGCTTACGATCCAGAACGGAGAGCATGTTAATCTTAAATTAATGTCTTCATGTTCTAACTGGACCCCTCGAAAAGAGCAATATTCACAAGCTGAAATTGATCAGTTGTTCACTTCCATAGTTTTGCCTAATTTTATCGATGGATTACCCGTATGCGGAGCGTCTGAACCTTATCTTAAAAGAATACAGATAGATAGATGTTATAAACGTCGTTTTATCCCTTACTTTGTCTCTGTTAAGGATCTATTAAAGAAGCAAGACTGTTAAATGTTTAAGAAAGTAACCTCTATAACCAATCACTCGTTAGTTCCATATATTCCTTCAAAGAAAGTCTGCTCTTATAATTTCCGTAAAACAAATCTGCCCGTCCTAAAATTAATACGGCAAAGCGCGCGAACTTCACAATTATCCTTGGAAATCATGCACCGCGGTCATACACGGACATGATTACCCGTGACCTTGAGTGTCCTTGACATGATTATTGTATAATATGTAGGTAGATGAAGTCACAAGTGGTGATATCGAAAATTCACTTTATACGCTTTCGGCCAATCAGAAAGAGATAGCGAGTCCAGTGTATAATATTATAATCGGTCATGTGCAAGTAACATGTTACCTACCTCCAATAGTAAAGTAACCCGCCACCAACTGCTGGCACAAGAAGTATTATTAAGACCACAGGTACAGCTATTGCAGCAGCAGACACCGAACTACGCTCTGCCGCTTTGCTGTTTCCTCCAGCATCTGTAATAATGAAAAATGTGCAAATAAATTATTGAACCAGTCGCTGGTGAATGCTGGGAGTCGTTCAAGAGAGCATAGTAACAAATAAACACACCTGCATGAGTGTTAAAAGCGAAAATATTTTTGTACAGCCTTATGTTGAATTTTGGTAAATAATGTTATCGTTATTAAAGGTACAGTTTTTGAATTCGTCTTCTTTCAAGTGTAATCGATGGAATTATCTATTGTGTTTAGCAAGGAACTCTTACCTTCAGTTAAATTTTTTTTCCTTTTTTTTTTTGGCCTTGAATATCTTTTTTATTGCTGTTTTGCATCTCCTCTGAATGTTCAACTGACCCGAGATTTTTTTAAAGGGGAGAAACATTGATGATTAAGGAGCTTGCAAGGGAGAACTAACTTTCGCAACATTTTAAGAAGTGAGAAAAATTTACTCACATATTTCAATAACTATTTGAAGCTGCCCACAGTATATTGTCATGAGTTTTCTTTCTTGTAATTTGTTTCGTATTGTAAGTGTAAGTCTTCTTTTTATTTTTTTCCAGTCTGTAATAGTAACCGTAGCATTTATGACAATAAAAAAGACTATTATAGACACTTTATAAATTCTGTGAATGATGTATTATAAAATAAATCACAACAACAATAAGAAAAATCGGAACAAAAACACTCACGAAAACTTATTGATGCACCGAGAGTGTCTAATTTTCGCGGGTCAGGAATCCCAGGTAATTGTCGCGGGTCTTGGATTAATGGTTGCGGGTCGTGTGTGAATTGTCGCTTGGTTGTGGGTGAAAACCAATAATCACTGAGCGCTCGTCCAATCTCTTGCTTACGTGCTCGTACGTGGCATAGGGAAATGGAGGGATAGGAGCTAAGCCGATAGAGCTTTGTTTATTCTTTTCAGTTTATTCTTGTAAAGGCATAAACTAAGGCCCTGTCCACACGTGTGCGTTTACGTTCGTAAACGTATACAAAGTTTTCCGTCTACACGTAATGATGATCCCCTGACATATTGTTTGCGCCTATCCACACGTAAACGATAGGAAAATCGCAAACGCGTAACTTAGGAATAAACGAGGCCGCCTAGGGACCAGAATTGGCAAAACAATTGACTGAGCCTGCGTAAACGTATGCGTTTGCAAAAGTTTACAAGTTGTGCCGTCCACACGAGGGTTGGAAAACGTGTAATGCTGTGCGTTTACAAATTTATCCACTCTGGTAGGCGTTTTCGTATATATACGTTTACAGATGTCGTATACGTCGTTTATGTGAGGACAGGAGGCCTAAACGCACAAAAGTTAGGCGTTTACAAACGTAAACGTATACGTGTGGACGGGGCTTAAGGTATAAACTTGTGAAGGTATAAACGACGAGCGTGCAATACAACAATAGGCCACGAATGCCATCGGTTGATACAGTAAAACCTTTACTTTGTCTTATATAAGCTTAGTTATATAATGGTTCAAATTTTTCTTTGATTTAAACTTTTTTAAGCAAGAGATCTGTCAAGCGCTCTGTGATTACAAGTGTTTTCACCGACCACAATTTTCCCGTGCCCGCGCAAAGTAGACACTTAATTCCAAAATCGTTATACGTTTTTCTAAAAGTGACTTCATTATTAATAGTAGTAATGCATATTTTCGATACTCAGCTATAATGAAACTTTGTATTTATAGCTTTTCACATCTTCAAATATAATTTAGATAATATCGCATACCCTTTGTTTCCAGCATCATCTGACTAAACGGCCCAGGACCAACTGCAGTATAGGCTCTCACAGATATGATGTACTTAGATCCTAACTTGAATCCGTACAGAACAGCAAACGTTGTTGTTGAATTCAAAACGCTGCTACTGGCAACAGATCGTTTTGATCTCGTTCCATTGAAAATTCTCTCGCGCTTGACTTCATACACGGTGACTTTGCCATGGCTCTTTTCTCTTGTTATAGGTGCCCATGAGACGTTGAAAGTTGTTGGATTCATTTCAAAGAAGACCAGGTTATCTGGACCTACGCTGGGCACTGATGAAAAACATCAATATTACTAAAATGGCTACACGCTGTTGCGAGAATGGATGCATGGTGCGACCTACATGAAATGCCTCCTTCCATACGATTAAGAAAACGCTGTTGCTATCTGGAGTTCCCGTCAATGCGATTATGGAGGCTCGCCGCAGTTTTTTTTTTTTTTTGCTTGGGGGTGTAAGTTGGAATAACAAAAATTATTATAGAAGATAGCCTTTGATTTCCTTAAGTTTTAATTAATGATAGTTACGAGGTTTGTGACCTAAGTTTTGCAATCACCTAGCTAGAACGCTCAGTGTGGATTGAAAATGTTTTTCTGTCATGATAATTCTTTGAACAGAAAATAATGGTGTATAAGTTTTGCATTTCTTCAACAAGCTTCAAGAAAGATGCGTGGATGAACAAAACGAAGTTTTTATTTGCAATTCAATTATTTTAAAACGCTCTTTCCGTTTTCTTGTTTTCTAATTTGGCGTACAAGTTGTGGGACTTGAGTAGTTTACATTCTGAGGTCTTTTAAAATGAGCAGCCTTGAGTTGCTTGCAAACCGAAAAATAAAGTAAAGAAACTTTATTTATACACTGTAATAAATCAGTTAGAAAGACGAGCTACATAGTTGCATATTCTACCATATGGTTGATCATGGTGGGTAGAACAAATACTATTGGTGATAAAACATCAGCGGAGCCACTATTTATTTAATTTTTACCTTAATAAGTTTCATTTAGGAATTGCAACCATCGACATTGTCCAAAATTATACATATTTAGGACTCTGTTGTTAAGCAATCGCTGTTAACGTCAATTGATCTTTATTCTCATGGAAAAATTAAAGTAGCTTTTATTCCAATCTCACAAACATTTACCACTACTATAATCTCCCTGTCTTCAATCTTAGCGCATTAGATATCAATATTATTAAACGACATTTTTTCAGCATTAAAAAAAACTAGAATTTTATAGTGCTTTCAAAAACAATTTTGCAACCTCAATTTATCTAGATATAACTAGGAAAAACTGTAATAGAAAAACTGATACTTGGAAATCTCATAAACTTAAAATTGAAACCGGTAGATATGATAATACTCCCAGATGTGAAAGACTTTGCAGTCTTTGTGATATGAATGAGATCGAAGATGAAATCCACTATTTGTTTCGTTGTTCCAAGCATTCAACAATTAGAAATACATTTTATAACAAAATTGCCAGTAGAATCCCGAATGTTGAGCAGTTGGGGCTTACTAATTTAATTTTTGATTTAATGAACTGTAATGATAATATTATCAATAAGCAATGTATTAAGTTTGTTTTCTCATATCTGATTTGATTCTATCAAGTTTATAGTTTATTCTTCGTTATCTTAATTCTTTGATTTGCTTCAGCAATACTGTATCATTATATGGTCATGCAAATAAAGCTTGTTGTTGTTGTTGTTGTAACTGAAAAACAGTTAATGAGGCATGGCTACTTATGACAGGAAAATCACTTCAGTTACTAATCTATTTGGCAAATTTCAAATCTTACCGTCTTCATTTGTCCTCACAACTCTAACAGCGCTTAGTGGTCCGTTACCCACAGATGAGAAGGCCAACACTTGAAACTCATATTCTGTGTATTTACCAAGGCCAGTGATATCTCTAGTGAGAGTTGAATTACTCACAATGGTAACATTAGGGCGTTGGTCTGGTGAGTTTTTAACTCTGTACAGCAGTTTGAATCCTAAGATTACACCGTGCAACGACTCTGCTGGAGGTAGCTGCCAGGACGTGCGTACACTCGTGGAAGTTAGGACTGTGACGCTGAAGCTGCCAGGGGCTTGGCTTGGACCTAAGAAAGAAAACGACGCCGTCGAATTAAAGGGGTATGAAATTTGATTGAAGTGTTGCCTCATGACCCATTGGCTCAAAATTTTGGGACTTACGTCAGAGCTGCTAAACAAATTACACAACTTGCAATTAAAAGCACTATTATTAACGTTCGACGAAATACAAATCTTCAACACTCATCACTCAGATTTATTTGCGCCTCCAAAAATTTATACCTTGGTCCTAGATGGCAGGTTAAAATGTTTCGCTCACTATCAGCAAAACTCAAAGATCAAATACCTTTAAATGAGGACAAAATTAATCAGGTTACCTGCAGGTTTAAGAAGTCCATACACCTCTACTCGTAGAGCCTTTAGCGAATGGGATGTAATTGGCTGAAATCGGATAAACCTGGCTCTTGTAATTTTTTTTAGATTGTGCTTTACAATATCATTTGTTCCATCATTTCCGTTAAACACCTTGAAAGGCAAAAATAAAAACAAAACAAAATATAACGATAAACTTAACAAAACTGAATATAACCATTAATCGGTACTTGCAAAAACAGCAGTGTATGACGCCACAAATATCCTCACAGACCCCCACCGCCCCTTCCTTCCCCTTCACCTGCTTATGTCCTTACGTAAGTGGAATGGACGCCGTGCCAATGCCTCAATGATATGTTGAGCTCTAAATTAATTTGACTTGGAAAATTGGAAAATATATTCTTTTTTTGAGAGTATGAAGTTACGGCTAGTGCGGGTCTTTGGCTCCAGAGGGATCTCCGCTGTAATATTCATACCATCTGATCGCACCTTTCCCAACCCTTACGGGACTTACAATGATAGCAAAATGAACACACCACGCCAGGTTACATAACGTTTCAAACTTTACAATAGGCCATTTCCGAGTTCATGTCTGCCTCCTCTTCAAGCGAGTCTAAGTGCGAAGTTTTTGTGATGGTAATAAGTTCTACTTTACATATGAATGAAGACTAATTTTCATAACAAAAACTTCGCACTTAGACTCGCTTTGAAGAGGAGGCAGACATGAACTCGGAAATGGCCTATTATTGCTTTTTCTGTAATCGTTTTATGCAAGTAACTCTCGTGTGTTAACCTTTTTCAAACTCGTGCTACGAAAACGCGCTATAGTCTTCACAGGATTTCACAGGGAAATAATTTTACCTCTTACTCTTATGACGGACCGACTTTAAGCAAGGATTAAAATCTTCAACTATCGTGATTTGATAGTATGCACTGCTAACCTTATCTGCGCTGTTTTCTTTGTAAGTGATCCAATCTGTGCCGTTTAGAGAAAACAGCAAGCTGTACGTCTTTGTCCAACAATCTGCGACTGGGCTTCCTTGTGTAGCTACAGCGCAGATAAAGAACTCGTGCTGAAGGTTGATTTGTAGGTAGTCATCATCATTATCATTAGTGTTGGGTGACCACGCACCATTCCCATTCAATCGACCTTTGAAAGCTTCAAAGCCTGCAGCTGACGACGAGGCTGAGAAACTGTCGTTCAGAAAAGCGAAACTGCTACCCAGACCAAGTGCCTGTATCTGGCATCCTGAAAACAATTAAACCAATAAACTGTATTTTTGAATTAGCCCCGGTTCAGACGCCGCTCCACTCATGTGCCGGACCTAACTGATGAATTAAATCCGGCAACAGAGCGGTGTCTGAATCAGTTAGGTACGGCAGCTTTAATTCGGTGCGGCAATGTTGTTAAGTTCGACAAGGTCTGCCGCATTATTTGACACTGGAGCGGCAACTGATTCATACGGCGCTCTTCTCATGTGCCGAACCAAATGCACTAATTATCACAATGTATAAATGTATCATGCCTTCTCCGTATATAAAATACATATTAGGTTCGACACACTGTACGCCGTCTAGCTGTCGCACCAATATCGCTTCATAGTCGAACCTAATTCAATTAGGTTCGGCACATGAGTAGAGCGGGGTCTGAACCAGGTCTTAGGTGGCTAACGACACTGGGTGGAGCAGAATGTCTCTCTAGGAAACCCCAGAGAAAGGAGGTATCTTAACTAATGAAATTATTTTCAATCACACCTACATTTATCATTGAGTCGACCATACTATTCTTTAGTCCTTGAAGCAACAAAAATAAACAGCAGCTAAGCAGATCCCATAGCACACATCTCACAGGGACTAAGTTAATTATGTTACTACAACCAGTTGCAAAATTGTTGAGACATTCGCAATCAAAAACATCTTTTCTTTCTTTAAAACGCCCCTGTAAGAAATCTTTGAGAGACAATGCACACCCGTTCCCTCTACCTCTTTCAATGTTGTTGCTACTGAAAAGTTTCGAGCGTGGTGTTGCACTGTTAGCAACTTTGATAAGAGGGGGAGGGGGAGGGAAAGAGGAATATTATGGAAACATCATTAAAGGCCAAATGACGTACAGTGTCTCAAGTATTTTTGCAACTCGTTGTAGTTGTTCCGATGAAAACTACCGTCTTAGCTACGACTAATTTTAATCAGAATGTCTGGGCATTATATTACTCATACCTCTTCGTACAGAGTAAACTTCAACTTCACAGAGCGTGAAATGTTCCTTGACGTGGCTAGTTCTTCTAATCGTGACGTATCGGCCGAACAAACTGGGGCGACAGAAAAAGGATTCACCTTTTCCTGGACCAACACTGAAGCCATCACCGCACTTTGGATTGGTGACGCCTCCATTACTGAATGTTGAACCTGACAAAAGCGAAAAAAGTCGGTTTCATTATGAGTTGAGTTTTGATCTTAATTTTTGAACACGTTTTGATCGGATCTAACCTGCCAGAATTTACGTTTATGACAAGACTGGCACCAATTTACTCTAATTTTCAATAATAATTTTTTTATTGTAAAGATAACCCTAGAGTATAATGATTTAGTTGTTTATTAAATTAGTTCACATAGATTTTTGGCCTGATTTAGTGTTTTTGTTTTGTTTTGGGCATTTTTCCTGTTGTAAAAGACTTGTTATTTCCTGTAGCTAGGCTTGCTACTTCCTTAAGTTTTAACTAGGGTTCTCACGGAGTTTAATACTAAACAAACTCCTCACTTTCCGTTAGAGTAAACACCCGCATAAAGAAACAAGTGGATTAAGAACCTGTAGTGCCCCGAACATTCTTGCGTGACAATTACGTTCGTGACATTTGCATGGTCAGAGGGAGGGTTTCCTAATCGCCCCAGTTGTGAACACGTGCGGTTTTGGGAGCAGTTAATCACTTGTTCTTGTTGTAAAATTAAAGAGGGACTTGAAACTTGTATTAGTGTCTGTTTCAGTTCAATACACCAGTTTGTTAATGATCAATTCAAACGGTTAAAATTATAATTTCAAATTACGTCCAAAAGGCCGTTTGCCCCCACAAAGGACTGGATTCCAGCACACAACTTATTTCAACCTCTCTAACGGGCTGTTAGAATAATACTTTTTCTGACCCTAGATTACATACAGAACCATTGTTTAAGTCTCTTAGACTCCCAAAATTTTGTGATATAATTCGTCTTGAAATTGACCACACCTCATTAGGCGTTCAGGCGTCCACACGTGTCTTGTGCATCTCTCTGATATTTTTTCTTAAGCTCTTGATTTTACTTGTTTAGAAGCTTATCTCGATGTAAATAGTCTTCTGAAGGCACGGCTAGCACTTGAGCAACGTTTTAAAAATCTTTTAAACGTGACGTCCGGCGAACTGACGATATAAAATTTGCTGGTTTTGAAGAAGGCCTTGACGAACGCGGACATGAAAGCCGCCGCAGCAATGAAGAGTTACTTGACCTCCCAGGACTTTAAGGATATTATTGCAAAGGATATTATTGTTAAAGAAGCTTTCTGTTTTGTTTTTTGTTTTCCCAACAATTGCACGTTTTTGGATTTTTGATTTTAACGGTTTTTGGCGTGAAAATGACGTCATAAGATTGACAGGAAGATATTTTTCAACTTATGCCGTAACGGGTTTGCAATTTTGAAAGAGTACTCAGTGAAGAACTTGAACGCGAAAACAGTTTTTGGAAACCTCATTTGGTTAAGAAGATATTACTTTCTAAAGATCACCAAATTTCTAATAATAGTAACAAAATAGTGGAAAATACGAAGTTCACAGCTCAATAACTTTTCAACGAATTAAGCTTTACAAATACTTTTTTCACATTTGAGCTCATCTCTGTTATTTCCTCTAAAAGTTCCAAGTTCCAAAACTACTTTTTGACCGGAACACGCTGGGTCAAGCTCGCCGAGTCGGTGTGACCTGTGTCACGGTCATTCACTCTCCTATTTTGGCGCCATATATGAAGGCATTACGTCAGACCCCACATTGACTGAATCATTTCAGTCTTGACTTGTTCACTTCACTGTTGTATTTTTTGCGGTTCGGCGTGCAAAGTAGGCTGTTTCGTTTCGTGCCACGCTAAATCAGCTTTAATTTCGTTCAATCATTTCAAATTACACTGGACCATTCCTTCATCGACTCGACAGCTCAACATTAAGTCAAGCTATTTACTGTTTGCACGAATGATTTGACTTCGTACTGCACTATTTGTGTCTGCATTAAATCAGTTGACAATACACTAAACCATTGCACGGTGAGTTGAACCATTTCTTGGTGAATTAAATGATTTGCCGATTACTTCAACCGTCCCACCATTAATTACACCATTTGAAACAGAACACTTGATCATTCTACGTATCGTGGTAAGATGGATGCTCATTTAAATAAACCGATTCTTATTAGTTTGTTCCATTTTTGCTATCGGTAACTGAACCATTTCTAAATTGTTTACATCATTTACTTTTTCAGTAAACCGTTTAACACAAGAACACCTAACTATTTGTATTTACACAGTATCATTTCTCAATCATTTATGCCATTTCGCAAACCATCACTAAACCATTTATGTTTGGTCTGTGCCGTTTAATAATCTTGTATTTTTGGTGGTGACGGCCGGCCATAGTTAAAAAAATTATTGTATTGTATTGTATTGTATTGTAGGCATGAGAAATAATAAGACTTACTTTTGCGTGAAATGACGGCTTCTGCCTAAGCTCTGAGTCGGAGCGGATTGTTGACTGACCTAAAGGGTCCGCAGGTTAGTACTCTTGTTTTGTCTTTTATATGGCCATTTACGCCGAGAAAATTGATTAGCGATTTGTCTCCGTTAGTATGAGTTATGTTTGTTACTTGTCTTATTTTTCCAATTTCTACGAGAAACAACCGTAAACGAAAGCGTTATTGTTGATTTGTCTGTGAAAACAGGCTTTTGCCTTCACAGACGGGCAATCGGACGGGACGGGAAAACTCTATAAAACTTCTTTGGGAAAGGCTTCTTCCTGGGGAACTCGCTGGCTGCGGGAAGGCCGGGATCTATTACGACGAACGACTATCCTTGAGACAGTAAATCTACACAGAACTTGGCTCCAACGTAGGGTTTAATACCAAGGATACAACCAAGGGCATAGCCCGAACATAACCAAAGAAACATCTACAATGCACTTCTATTTATGCGAAAACCACAATCTTAGGTGATGAAGTCACATCATTAAAAACTCATAACTAACCGTTACCTGATACAGTTGTAAGGTAGTGATTGGCTCTAACGGAATCTAGCCTTTACAACATTAATTACTTTCAAAAGCCACACAGGTGGATAACGGCTTCCAACAGGTTAAGTTACAGCCTAAATGCCCATTACAGTTATGATCTTACAGAACAGTTAACGCTTCAGTGACTAACAACAGGTTGAGTTCAACGATTATTGAACTTGCAACAAAAGACTGAATATTTTCTACGTTGGCTTTTATATTTTTTATCAGCGAAAGCAAAATAACTAAATACCAATAAATCCTCTCATCACATGTCTCTATGAAATCCCACAAAAAAAAAAACAAGTGGAGAGAAGTTTGAATTCTTTCCCAAGTGGCAAATTGTAATCACAAACACTGAATTAAATTAATTCTACAACTAAACCGTTTAATAAACAACAAATCCGTTTCGGTTTTATTTTTTATTTTATTGTTGTTTCAACAATTAAGAATAAAAAGAAAGAAGTTTTCTATCAACGAAAGGTATACAAAACGATAAGACTTATCGATGTATAGCCTTCGCTGTTGACAAAATTAAATTAATTGAAGGTTGAATGACCTGAATAACGGACTGTAAAACTGAAAACCACGGCGATTGGCTCTCAAAGTGCATATTTTTATGTATCTCAAGACAGAAAATACAACCACACGAAACAACAGCGCAGGCACTGACAGAGGCAAAGAACAACTTTGATATTTACACAAAATGCACATCTTAAAAGTTCTTCGAAATTGCTCTGAGCATTCAAGGCCCTCTTAATCCAAAAAGTATCCTCTAATTCCCGAGTAATAACACTCCAGCCGTTTCTGTCATTATGGAAATCCCAGCATACCCAGAGAAAAGAGCTGCAAATATTTTACGAACCCCCAAAAACAGTGCCATAAAAGGCCGTTTTTATGCTAGAGACGTCAAAGTCGTCGAGACGCATTTGACGTCTGAGATGTTAAAGCCGTCTGGTATGAAAACAGGACGCATAAAAGTAGACAAACTAATGGACAAAAACAAGACTTTTCTAAAAAAAAAAGACCAGGTTCTATTCTCGGAGGACACTGGGCACGAGCAACTGAAACTCGCCACCAAATAAACGTTAACACACGAATACTGATATGAGCAAATAAAAATGGCGGGATTGCAGCTTCTCAAATTTATGTCTCGGCGTTGCCTAGAAGGACAGATGCAAATATTTTTGTAAGACAAATCGGTTTAAGAATCAGCATTTTCTAGCCATGGACAAGGAACTAGAAGTAGCCTCGGCAACTTCCAGTTCCTTGTCCATGGCTAGAAAATGCTTGTTTGTCGTGTCGACCAAGAGAGCAAAGACGGACCGAAGTGCAGATGAACAAAGGACTTCGGGTTAAATGCGTCCCAGTTAGGGCGTCCCGTTTTCATACTAGACACGTCTAACGTCTGAGACGTTAAAATCGTCGGTTAAGTGCGTCGCAACGATGCACTTAAAACAAGACGTCGTCAGACGTTAAATGCGTCTGTCATATTTGTCGTTTTTATAATAGACGTTTGTGATATTGTCACTTGACCCTTACTGTTTATAACTCCAGAATGTTGTTGTTAAATGTGCGAAGGGATTTTAGCTCTGACCAGAAGGGCTTTAAGAGACTTGTCCTTCCTGTGGGCGACAATTGGAGGTTCAGAGTATATTTGACCGAGTCTATTGCTATCAGTTATAAGGTGCCAATGTTTCATAAGAACCCTTTTTAGGTTAGGCGTAACTGGGTTGAAAGTCGTGATGAAAGGCAAAACTACGGAGCCCGATTAGTGCCATCCAAAATTCTTGCTCGATTTTTGGGCCGCTTACATTTTCTATTGACATTTTGTTCTGAAACGACTCTGGGAGCGCTTGCCATCAATTCAATTTTCTGGCACAATTCTGATTTCCTGACACGGCTTTTTCTCTCTCGCGAAACACCCCTCGGGGGCCGGGAGCGATGAGAGGCGGCTGTATTCGCAGGCTACGTTGATTCCCTCTTCTTGGGGAATATTAGTGTAGAGTGAACACACATCTAGTGAAACTAGAATCGCGTTATCTGGAAGTGGAGTGTTTTCAATGAAGTTGATGAAATGAGTGGTGTCTTTGATATATGACTCTTGTTTTTTAGCGATCGGTTGTAAAAGTGAATCAACAAAACTTGAGATTCATTCTGTTGGGCCACCGCTACCAGAAACAGTAGGTCTGCCGACTGGAGTAGCTTTATGTATTTTGGTCAGCGTGTAGAATTCTGGTATTCTCGCTGGGTTGTGGCCTGAATTAAGCCACTTGTGGGTCATTTTGTCAATATGTCCTTTAGCGAACAATGTGTTGACTCCGGTATTGTTTTGACTTTGGCGGCTGTTTGTGATACTATGGGTTCTTCGAGAGATTTATAGACTTTCTCGTTAGAGACTTATTCTAAACCTTCTTCGATTTTCTGAGTTGTGTCCATAACAACTGTAGTAGTTTCCTTTGTCGGCTTTTTTAAGATTTATCTCGCTGTTAGTTTTAAGCGTTTTGAGGGCTGGTCTTTGATTTGCTGGTAGGTTGTCCTTTACTTCGGTAAAGTTGATATTTGCAATCTCAATTCCGGTAACTGTCTAGAGCCACTGATGGTTGTGGTGGCGGTTACTAGTTAGATCTGATGTAGAACGGATGTGGATTGCTTTTAGAGTTAGCAAGTAATATAGAGCGAGCAAAGCAATTGAAATCTCTAATGAGATTTCTTTGTGAGGCCGGTTTTTCAGGGGTTGGGATTTCAGGCCTTTCGCAAGCAAAGCAATTTCTTGGTCAGTAAGGTTTGTATTGGACATATTTCTAACGAATTTCCCATTAGTAGTCCTAAGTTTGTTTTTGTACTGATTTCTAGAGGCTTTGCGCCTAGCGGATCGCTTTTGACTAGTGGTCCGGATTCGCACGGGTTTGGCGCGGGAAGAGTCAGTGAAACCGTTTCACTGACTTTGGATACAATGAAACTCTTTCTTTTTCGCTCAAAAACAAGAGAGCTGCTAGGGCCAATAAGCGCTCAATTGCAACGATTTTGCAGTAAAAACCACATAAAATATAATTTTAAAACCGCGAATTGTTATTCATTCCAAAGTTTCTGGCTTGTTATTGTTTTTGCATACATAAGAGGAAACTTTACGGAAATGTTCAAAGAAATATATCTCCTTTTCTTTTTTTTTTTTTAGAAACATTTTAAGTCTCTATTTTAAAACTTTAGACTTAATTAACTCTGAAAAATGTGCGGCTACTCCCAGTTTTCTTTTTTATTTTCAATACCCCTTACCAATATATACTTTTTGGCATAGTCACACCCGCTGAAAAAATATCTTCGTATTAGTAGGCGCCATCTTTAAGTGTCATTCCTTATTTCGGGAACTGGCTTATGTCAGTTGCTGCCAGTAGACTTATTATGTACTGTCACTTAAATGAGAATATCTAGAATCGAAAGTTCTTTTTAGCCTTCTCCCCAGGGTATATCCGGGATAAAAACAGGGGTATTTATAGTCTTTGCTTTATAAATCGATGCTGGTACCCTTACGAAAATGATGTCTCTCAGACTGTGATCATGTTTCTGTTCTTATCGTTTGTTATGTAATCAGTAGTTCATTAAAGTAGAGCTATTTCGATGAATAAAGACTTACCAACTCTGATCTCAAATGGATTCAAACGATCCCAACAAGGGCAAAATCCTCTGTTGACAATGTACACCTCTGTCACAGGCTCTGCTCGCTCCAGATCGACTCTCCACCAAGGTTTCACAACCTCAGAACCAGTATGTGTACATGAACGACCAGGAAAGTAAGGATTGCTATTACCATCCACTGCTCGGCTAGAGGTATCTCTACCGCTTATCGCATCCGTTGGCTTAAGATATGCAAGATTTTCTGGAAGAAATTATTGAACGAGAGAAGTATTGCAATGATGCAGAAATAACCCTGGAATCACATTCGTATCTTTTAAATAAATTTCCTTTGTTTTTTTCACAGAAAAAATTCCGTTGACGACAGTTAGCATTTGATAGAGTATAATAACTTGGGTTAATCTCTGTTTAGAAGGCATGAAAAATACCTTCAAACATGTATTCATTTTTGAGCAAGTTATAATTGATTTATAAACTTTCGATCGAGTTTTTTTTTTTAAAGTAATTAAAGCAAGATCCGTATTACTATTTTCTTTTTCCAGTACTCTGGATACTCTTAATCCTGAGAATATGTCGAGTGTCAGTTTCGCAACAAGATTGTTTATATGTGTCCTCAAGCAGACGCTGAACGATGAGAATCTCTCCTATCCGTGCGGGATGCCGAACGGGAAAGTCGAATACAACAAGAACGGAACAATTTTAATTTTCTGATAAGTTTTTATTCTTTTATATCTTTAGATTTTATCAATTCTATTTTTATCAGTTTATCAAGAGGAACTAAAAGAACTCGAGGTGTTCCCAGTGGGATTCGAACCCGCGGTTTGGCTAAGAAAGAAGCGATGGCGATGATCAACAGGCTACAAGGCTAAGGCAAAGTAAAATGAACGGTTTCAGTGACTCGGTCATATTTACGTGAACTGGAAATGCCATCAATCAGCGAGCTTTTAACCGGAAATCAGCCAAATTATCAGCCAGATCAACCTGTAGCCTCGCGCCTAAAATAATTTCTCCACTGGTTCCAGTCGACCTTAATGGCGTTTCGTGTATGATATTATAATTATTTTTCCAGCAAATTTTAGAGGGCATCAATAGGGAGTCAGTTCTAAAGGCCCTAATTCCTAACATTTTTCTTCAAAACCTTGTTAAAAATAAGGAATTCCGAGTAACAGCAGAAACGTTAAGCGATTTCATAAGCATTGCCTGCACTTCATGAAATAGACAGAAAATTGTGGCCCTTTTGGTTGCCAGTACAGCACTGTCCGAAACTAAGCGAGCAGCTGAACGAATCGACAAATCGGCACTGGTGAATACTGACTTCAGTCGATTTAAACACGTTGTCCACTATTTGACTTTATAGCAAACAATTATGTTTTCAGTTTAGGGACCGTTTATTTTTTACGAGGTAGGGGGAGGGGGAGGGGGGGCTGGTGGAATTTTCGTTCTTATCATTATCATCACTTTCACTTCTGCAGTACTCATCTTCATCGCTGTCACTGTCTTGTAAGGATTCTTTATCAGCTCCATCTCTTTCTCTTAGTCGTGTTTGCAGCATTAATGGATCAGCGCCTTGCGATTACCTTCACCTTGTCGTTCTTAGGGCTTTTGAAGTGTTGGTGTAGTCCATGGTGCTTGAGGTACTTGTTAAGCTCTGTCACTCGAAGCTGTTTCAGTTTGGTCGAATCTTCACACAGATCTTTCCAAGCATAATCAGCATACACTTTTTCCTTTGTTTTTCTGGCTCTCCTTCGTACGCTCTTCTGCTCTCTTCTTCTTTTTGAACTCCATCACCTCAAGGTGCTTAAAGTAATCCACTACAAACTTTGCCTTCATGATAAATTTGTCAGAAAATGCAGCCACACTTTCTGGATCTGACATAAGGAACCTACCACTGCTATGCTCCTTCTTTAATTGCACTCTGGGCTGCCAAATTCGTTGTATGGTAGGTCATAGTGGTACTCGGGAAGAGAGGAATGATTAGGAAAAGGCTTCGGACATCTACCCATTGCTGGTGCAGTCCATTCATTACGAAAAGAGCAATTGCCTCCTACCTTTTCTCCACAAGACAATTTTAGAAACTCCCTGTAATTCTCCCCTTCCCCGTAATGTTCATGTAAGAAATCTTCAATTTTACCAAAGTAATTGCTACCAGGCACAGACTGTTTCTGCGATCCAGCATTGTGGTACTGTATGCTATGACTGAAAACGACGAAAGCGACTCTAGCAGCAGCACGAGCGAGGAGGAAGAGCTTGGCAATGATGACGAAGAGGAGCATGAGCAGAGAGACGTTGCACAGCACTAACCTGATAAAGAATCTTTTAATGATAGTTTCCTAGCTTTGTCGTGGAACTGAACGCTGTCATGCAAACGCAGAACAAACGTTTTTGATACATTTATAGACCTTCTGCTTGTTTCTGTATATGCAGTTTTATTTAATAATAAAACATCATGTCAACTCTACATGAACTAAAATATTT
Organism: Galaxea fascicularis; assembly: GCA_948470475.1. Taxonomy (NCBI): domain Eukaryota; kingdom Metazoa; phylum Cnidaria; class Anthozoa; order Scleractinia; family Euphylliidae; genus Galaxea; species Galaxea fascicularis. The sequence goes on from OX419347.1 coordinate 12,039,035, forward strand.
CGCGTGCCCCCCCTTCTCTCGGTTTTTTTGGGATGCCCCCCTTTTAAGCCATTTTTTTGCGTGACCCCCCCCCAAATCCCACCAGCCCCCCTCCCCTACCTCGTAAAAAAATGAACGGTCCCTTAGTTCTTGGTTCGCAGCATAAAAATTGTACGATGATCAGTCCACCTAAGCACTCGTGAGGATGAACGTTGAATCTTGTCCAGGCAGAGAATTTTCAAGCTACCTTGTCCAATTTTTGCTGCCTAATCTGAAGCACAGAGGGTCTTGGTCAATCAAAACTCGCTGATTTATTTGAGATCATATTGTAGTCCTGAAAAACTGTTGCACTGCGATATTGATACTAATCGTATCTATAACAAAATTCTCGATTCTGATTGGTTCTGCACGCGTTTATTTGTCGCGTAATTGCCGCGCTATCACGTGGGTGTCCAATTACAGCTATCCAATTTCAAATTTTTGAAATTGGATACCTGTAATTGGACACCTATGCCATTCACGTGTCAATTACGTTCACTTTAATGGCTTCCTTCGTAATGTTTTCCTATTGTTTGTAAGACTTTTGAAACATACCACTGACTTTTTCACTCAAAGGAGGTTCTCAAAATCTTCTTAATCTCGAAATTTGTTATTGATACGATTAATTAGTAATTGGACCTCGTGTCGTACAATTCAGGGAGTAATCGTGCTCGTAATTTCAAATCGGACTCGCGCTGCGCGCTCGTCCGATTTTGAAATTACTCGCCCGATTACTCCCTGAATTGTACTCCACTCAGTCCAATTACTATTACTAATTTTACCTCTTGAGTAAATTTCCACCTCACACAGGGACAAAATCTGTGTCTTTGTGGTCTTGATAGCAACATGTTTACCAGTCCGGAGTGGATTGTTGTAACACACAGCTGATGCTGTGAAATTAAGAAAACTGTAGCGACCCTCACACTCCTTGTCACCTGTAGTAATGAAACACGAGAAAAGGTTGACCATTTTGTTTATTCACTATCCTTTACAGAAAAAAAATAATAAACATCATAGTGAGGATCATCAATTATAATTATCATCATTATTAACAACAACAACATCATCATCACCATCATCATCATCCCAACCAGCCCGTCTAGTCGAGCTGCCCGACTCATGTACTCATTCAATCAGCCATTAATTGATTAATTCCATCATCGTGCTTGTAAGCGAAAAACCTTGTGTTTTTAATAAGAGAAAGGATATCGGAAGAGGAGAGGCGGAAGGGGGGGGGGGGGGAGGAGAGAAGGTCCGGAACGGGCAGACTGCACGTTTCAGGGTGCCATTTTCCTGATGCCCTCGATTGATATGAAAATCATATTTGGTACTTATCTAAATGAAGGCCATCTTGGATCCGTCACTGAACTTTTATTTCAAGAATTATCATAACCTCAGAAGCACATCAAATCATTAAATACTTGTTAACGGCATTGAGGTATTTATGGGAAAATCTTAAACTGAGCCCTTGCTATATGCGAGGCAGCCTTTCCGAGGTTTGATATTTTCTTGTGAAGACCGAACCTTCGAGGGTACTAAGTTTTTTTTTTGTTACATGGTTTTATAAACAGGCCAAAGCTAGCTGCTTTGTTCTGTTCTTGCTTAATTCATAATCGGCCTGTGGGCATTGTGGGAGAATAATGCCCTAACACTTAGCAAACCAGAGCGCGCGTTGCTGGAAGCACCAGCTATATGATTACTAAATATAATCAAATTCAATGCAAAAATAGCAAGAAAACAGGAAAATCGTTCACAAAAGAAGAGTTACTGAATAAATTCAACCCATGCTTCCTAGAAACTGATATGTTGTGATTTATGCCAATATGCAAATGCATACTGTCATGGTAGCGTAATGTATCAATTTATTCTGAGATAAAGTCAGAAGATCTAGTGACGTTCGTTACTGGAATCTGAGCTGCAAATTTCGCGACGCTTTGTCAGGTTAGAGCATTATTTTTTGTTTCCATGCTTTACCTAGCGTTATTTTGTAATCCCCATTCCTATTCTGCAAATAGGGCGGTGAAAACCTGTTTGTTATCGAAACTTCGTAAACGGGCACAGGATTTGAATCCAGAGTCACTTGCCACCAGCTGGGGTTACCTTCCTTGGTCAGAGTACAACTTCCTCGGTTCCCGTCCACTGCGTTGTGTGACGCACCAGAATTGTTAAAGTCAGCAGACTGTGATGTGGACTTATTACGGGCGAGATTCTCTGAAAAAAATTAGTGAAACGATATGAATGAACAATATCTGAATTTACTCACCAACCCCCTTTGCTAACAACAATGAGATAAACACAAGCTAAAGAAACTAGTGGAAACAACAATTATCATTAGTGTCAAAATTCGTAATTTTGGGAGAATTTTAACCCAAAAGAAGCCATTTCATTTTTAATTGTCTCCTTTACAAAACGGGAAAACAATAATTAAACATGTACGTTTCTCTTCTGTTACAGTCCAACTACTCCGACCAAGGCCACCCAAGAACTTTGTTGTGCTTCGATAGTGGGTAAATTTGTCATACATAATTAATTTTGTCAAAATCCATTGTTCCGATGCGAGGTTCTCATTGGCTAGTTTGCAGGAAATTTTCCTGGGTGGCCTTGGTTGAAGTAGTCGCACTGTAACATTATATCAGTTTACAAAGCAATTATTTAAGCAATAGAAAACATTTTCCGTGTTTGCATAGCCTGATATAAACACGAGAGGGGTTGGGAGAATTCGAGACAGTTATGCAAACCCGAGACGAAGTCGAGGGTTTGCATAACTGTCGAGACACATGACACAGCATGTTTCTAAAGATTCTCCAAGTTTCAGCCGAGGAGGAAATGGGTAAATAAAGTAACCTTGTCGAGTTATAAAACAACTTTCCCGAGAAAAAAACCACAACGCTCTTGTCTAGAACATTGATTAAAAGAGAAATTCTTACCAGTCGCGAAGTCTTGTACACGAAGCTTGTACGCGTAATCAGTCTTTGTTTTGTAAAAAGATGCTTTCCAAAATACGGGTTTTTCTCGCTTAAAATGTCAGCTCAAGCGAAAAAAAATTGACATAGCATGTTTCTAAAGATTTTCCAAGTTTCAACCGACGAGGAAATGGGTAAATAAAGTAACCTTGTCGAGTTTTTCAACTCAAAACCTTTTTTAAATTCGTGCTTGCGTGATTAGTGCGCGGAAAGCCAAACAAGTTGAAGTCACAACCATGTTTACATACTCTCATACAAACACGCCTCTCGGCCAATCCGAGCCCGCGTACTATCTTAGTTATTTTATAAAAGAGCATGCACTAAGCCAGGACCAAAAATACAAAATGCAACAAAGAAAAACAAAACTTGAAGGAAGAATTTTGCTTCATTCTGTTCAATCATGGGCAGCTTCTAACGATGTTCGCAGTCACTGGGCGTACTCAAGGTAAATGTAGTCGCTAATTTCTTCGGGTGGCCGCTCAAGGAGGAAACACAGGGGTACACGCAGTTGTCGTCCAAACATAAGCATGGCATGGGTAAGAGGTATGATCTCGTGTCCGATGGGACATCAGGAGGGTTGATACATGCTGATCCCAATCACCTTGAATATCCTTGACGAAAGCAGCGCCCCGATACTCTAAAGTTCGGTTGTACCGCTTAACCATGCCGTCAGTCTGGAGGTGCAAAGCAGTTGCCCACCTCTTGTGCATTCCAAGCAGGGGGCATACCTCCTAAAACACGCGAAACTATACGTTCGACCTTGGTTGGAGTGGAAGGTTCCTGGCTATTTACTTTAGTAGTCCACTGCAATCATAATGTGTTTGTTACCACGTTCTGTCTCAGGCAGAGGCCCTTCTTAGAAGCAGAAAGGTTACACTTACAGAACCATTCCTCAATGTCACGGCCCAACTGGATTCAGTAAAATCTTTCACGAACTTTGCTGACCTCCCACTGGACTACCATGGAGTAGCCGTGATAACTGAGTCAAAATGGGACAAAAATGGGAAAAATGGGGAAAAAACTCACGCTCTTCTTGACGCTGGCAATGAATGCAATTTGTCTCAAAACAGCCGCAAAAATGCCTCTGCACTCTAATGACTTTTTCCGACCCAATATAAAATACAGAAATCATAGGTTTGCTGTTTTTCCAGCCATCTTGCCAGTTCTCTCTCTAGATTCTTGAAGGAAAGCAGCCATGGTAAGAAGGCATGATCACTTCTTACGGTAAACTGTCGCCCAAACAGCTAAGGGTGACAGTTCTCAATTGCTTTAACAACTTCCTGGAGTTCACGCCTTGTTGTGTAGTAATTGTGTTCAAAATTACCGCGTTCACGGCTGTGATAGGCTACACGTCGTTCCTCACCATTGTGAACTTGAGAAAGAACTGCCTCTATGCCAACATCATTAGCATCAGTGTATTGGAAAAAGGTCCCTCGCTGCTAGGGTATGCAAGCACGGACGCGGACACAAGGATAGCTTGAGTTATTGAAATGAGTCATGGCATTTCTTAGTCCAGCTGAATGGTTAACCTTTCTCAGGCAGTTCATGCAAAGGCCTGGCCGGTTTCCAACGGCCTCTACTTTTTCAGGGTCTGTGGGGAGACCAGTGTGTCAACGGCTGTCACTCAATAGCGGTGGACTAGATCTCTAGATAAAGGCTTATGAATGGGAACCTCAAGAATGATAATGGTGATTATGATAATAATAATAATAATAATAATAATAATAATAATAATAATAATAATAATAATAATAATAATAGTTAATTAAATAATTTATAGGTCAAAGGCAATGTTAAAAAGATGAGTCTTAAAAGTTTCTTTAAAGAATTAATGCTAGTGGCGAATCTAATCACATTTGGGAGATTGTTCCAAAGTGCAGGTGCAGCTACAGAGAAACTGCGATCGCCAAGCGTGAGTAGGGTTTTTATCCTGGGTTATTGCAGTAGAATCTTACTAGTTGATCTTAAGTTATAATTACATTTACTTTTACGCGTTAAAAGTTCGCTAAGATATTTGGGTGCAAGTCCATGGATAACTTTAAAAGTGATAAGTAAAATCTAAAAAATTATGCGATATCTAACTGGGAGCCAGTGCAGTTTTACTAAAGTAGGAGTGATGTAATCGAACTTGTTGATGTTTCAAATAAGTCTAGCAGCAGTGTTTTGTACTCTCTCGAGCTTTTGCAGTTCAGTATTGGGCAGTACGAATAAATACTATTACAATAGTCAAGTCGACTTGTTACAAAAGCATTCACTAGAGTTTGGACAGTGTCAGAACTGAGAAATTTCCTGATCCTTTTAATATTAAATATGTGGAAGAAAGCGGCTTTATATGTTTGGTTTATTTGCGTGACCATCTTAAGTTGGTTGTCAAACCAGCCCCCAAGATTCCTCACTTCGGAAGAAGGGAGAATTACTCTATGGCCTACGCAAAGGGAATCAATGTTGACCTTTACTAACTGCTGCCAGGTTCCAATCTCAATAAATTAGGTCTTTTCATCGTTAAGCATCAGCTTTCCATTAGCATCCACTTCCGTATATCGGTGAAGCACGCTTGCATAGCCGCGACAGCATTAGTGGCATGTTCAGGTTCAGGTTTGAAGGCAATGTAGAGTTGCGTGTCGTCAGCATATACGTGTACGTCTGGTAGATGGCGTTCCACAATGGTGAATAGCTTACTGAAATACATAATGAAGAGGAGAGAGCCAAGACAGGACCCTTGAGGAACACCGTGCTTAACGTCGAATGACGGGGATGTTTTACCAACAGATACTAATTGCGACCGGTTATGTAAGTAGGGGCGGAACCAAGACAGTACACGGTCCGAGATACCAAAGTTAGAATTAAGGCGATTTAGCAATATTACGTGGTCAACAGTATCGAACGCGGCACTACTCAAGTCAGGTAGAACCAAGAGTAAGATGTTATTTGTTTATGTTCATTAATTTACCGTTTTCGATTCGAAGTAGTGCGGTTTCAGTACTGTGAAATTCGCGACAGGAAGACTGAGCTTTGGGATAGAGACAGTTCAGAGTTAGGTGGTTGTGGGTGTGGTTGGATACAACACGTTAGGTAAGTTTGCAGACGAAAGTGAAGTTGCTTATTGGACGGAGATTGGGAAAGGTGGCTTCAGATTTTGGTTTCTTTAGTCTAGGGCGAACGTCTGCATGTTTCCAGCTTTCAGGGAAGCATCCACATTCTAGGGA
>OX419347.1:12050221-12072721 GCA_948470475.1 Galaxea fascicularis
GACGTTTTAAATAAGGGATCAGAAGCTTTTTGGCAATGCATTAGCCGAAAGTCTTACAACGGGTAGACTCTCCCGAACAGATATTTCATCGAAGTTTCTCGTTGGGTGCCCCTGATGTAGCTTTGTCTGTGTTGCTCTTATCCTGATTTTTAAAAGGATTTCTCTACTCTCATCGCTCACATTGGCGTTGCTAATCGTACTCCTGGCACCAGTGTTACACTCCCTCGGTTTTGCGAATAAACGTACTGGGACAAAGTTAAAATTTTACCGTTCTTATTCCGATCACCGAAATGCCAAAAGCTAAATCAGACAAGCTCTCTGCATACCTATGCACAAATATAGAAGATCCATAATTATTCGAAATGCAGCATGCAGCATTACGCTACAGTGTGTCATGCAGTAACCCGTGATTTGATGTAATTTATGTAACCCTCCACGGGATTTTGCACGGGCACGCTAAGTGTGTCATGATAACACGGATATGCCCATATTTGATTAGCAAAAGAATGTCACGGTAGGTTTTGTTGCTCAGATGGTGTGCCAAATATCGCGCTAAACGCGCAATTATTTGGCACATGGGCGATGAGACAAGGGTGCTAAATCGCACTCATGCTTTCTCACACGGGCACACATGGGTGGAGGATAAACGAGACATGAAAGTCAGTAATGCACGCGTTCGTTTGAGCGTTATGCTAAAATGGCCATAAAGCGATTCAAATCATAAAAGTGAAACGAGAACAAAATAAACAGCACTAACCCAAAATTGTGTCATAAATAAATACCCTGAATGTTTACTTCAGTTGATACACCCCCGGCGAGGCGTTCTCAGATTTAAACTCCAAACGTGAGCTTACGCGAGCACTGATGCGAAATCAGACCGTTAAATTGGTACTTATTCCAAACTGTTCTCTGAGAAAAAAATACAACATGATAAAACTAATTAAGGTGTATTCTCTGCGACGAAACCGCTTCTAATTCCACCAACTTGCTCTTATTTTTTTCTTGAGATTCTTTGGTGAGAGTAAGATTTATGATTTACAATAATACGCCCATTCTGTATGGTTCAATTAAATCGCTTATTTGTAATATATATATTTAGGCAAGCCTAAAAGCGGAGCTCCACAGTTCTTTCCTTATTGTATGGCATTTACCGATAAAATTGTGATTTTGGTATTTTTGTGATAATGGTTTTTACCATTCAAACATGTGCTAACCTACATTTTCGATTTATTATCGGCCTTTGCCACGTTGGATCAAGAAACTACATGACTATGAGCATAAACGATTTTGCTTCATCACAGTTTAATTACATCCGATTACATTTCAATACAAATGGTGTAAATCTCTAAATTATAGATGAGCAGTCCCAGTGACTCACTTTTAAATCCAACATCACAACCGGTTATGTGCTTTGGCTAAGTCACAAATTTTCTAACATGTATCGTTGACATTTTAACCTCAACAAACCGAAATATTCCACAACAAAACAAAATGGTAAAACCTCAAAGTGGGTACTCTTCGACATCACCCAAAAAAGAAGAAAAGTACTTTGTTCGCCTTGTTTTGACTGTTTTATGGAGTCATTTTTGTGATCTATAAGAGTAAAGACGATAGAAATTAAAACTGCCGTCTGTGTCTATTGTACAATAGCACCGAAAAACATTAAGCGAAAATGACTTTAACTTTTCGTTATGAAAAGTGACTGTGGCACGATAAGCCATGAATCAACTCAGGTGATCAACTGCAAATGGTTGAGAATGGCTTTATTCTTGACTTCGATCAACTACAAATATTGCAAACTACAAACCTTGACTACAAGTCGTGGGCGGTATTATTTTTTACATCACTGTTAATGATAACATCTGGTTGGCAATGACAACAGATCGACAAACAAATCGGTTTCAGAAAAACATTCGTCAATAAACATTGAATTAAAGACGACGTTTTTACTGCAATTAGCCTTTTAAGTCTGCGATTTTTTAACTGACAACGAGAATTGCTGTGAGGGACAACATATTGCTGCCATTTCAAATGCTGGAGCTGTTAAAAATCGTGTTTACTTTTGTTGCTCTTAGCGAGAGTTTTCCAAATGTCAATCCGGCGCTTGTTCCTAACAAAACGGAGCCGAGGATTTCAGTAAACCGTCCGAACTTCGCTTGGCTTTTCCTCAACCACTTTTGTGCCCTAAAATGAGCAACAGCAGGGAAAACGAAGAGTTTTAGGATCCAAAATGAAATATTGGATAGAAAACATTTGGAAAAAACACGAGCATCAGTTTTTTAGTCCAAACCAATTTGAGGTAAAAGCGTGAAAACAACAAAACGTAAGAAAACAAAAAACGATACGAATGTTTCTTCGGCGTTTCTCGTAGAAATTGGAAAAATAAGACAAGTAACAAACATAACTCGTGAGTAACCTAGGCAAATCGCTAGTGCGAGTGTTCTTGATATAAGTATCCGTGTAAAAGACAAAACAGGAATACTAACCTGCGGATGCGGACAGTTCAGGTCAGTCAATAATCATTCCGAACGCAGAGCTGACATAATAGCCGTCATTTCACACAAAATCATTACTTTGCTAAGAATTGCTGCGAGGGACAACATATTGCTGGCATTTCCAATGCTGCAGCTGTTAAAAATCGCGTTTACTTTTGGCATGGAGTTGTTGTTCTTTCGGCGAGAGTTTTCCAAATGTCAAACTTACCAAGCGGAGCCGAGGTTATAAACCGTCCGGACTTCGCTTGGCTTTTCTTCAACAAATTTTGTGCCCTAAAATGAGCGACAGCAGGATCCATATATTGGATAGAAAACATTTGGAAAAAACAAGAGTCCAAACCAATTTGAGATGGAAGCGTGAAAACAACAAAACGTAAGAAAAAAGAAACCGATGCGAATGTCTCTTCAACGTTTCTCGTAGAAATCGGAAAAAATAAGACAAGTAACAAACGGAGTCAAATCGCTATTCAATTTTCTTGGCATAAATGTCCATATAAAAGACAAAACAGGAGTACTAACCTGCGCACAGTTTAAGTCAGTCAACAATCACTCCGAACGCAGAGCTTAAGCAGAAGCGGTCATTTCACACAAAAGTAAGTCTTATTACGTCTCATGCCTATCAAGGAAGTTTTGTTCAATAAAGGATTTTAGCGGTAAAACCGTCCAGTTTAATACACAGCAAGGTCCAAAGACAGCGCATAATTACTGAAACCTTGCCAGACCACACGATCTTTTCTCTTCGTGCAAGCTTATGCAGGCAAACACGGAGAAAAGCTGAAACTTCCTGACACTTGGCAATGTTTTTACAGCTTGACAAGAGACGCTCTCTTTTTCGCTGTTCCTCGCTACAATTTCGTCTCTTTTCTCGAGCTTTTTGCCGTTCTTTCTCCCGTTGCTCGTCAGTACGATTCAGCCTGTTTACTCGAGCCCTTTCTTGTTCTCTCTCTCGTTGCTTGACAATACAATCCAGCCGGTTTGCTCGTGCTTTTTCTCCCGCTGTTTGTCACTGATACTCTGCCTGTTTACTCGTTCCCTTTCTTGTTCTTTCTCCCGCTGTTTGTCACTGATATTCCGCCAGCGAATAGACAAAACTGACTTTGTTTTAAAACTGTCTTCAAAATTTGGCCATGCAATCTCCCGCCACAAAAACTCGGGTTGAGAACTGCGTGTATGGCCAAATGATCTTTCCAAAAACAGTCCATATGGAAGCGCGCCTACATGCGAGCTTGCACACGAAAGGGTTAACTGGAGTATCACATTTGACTTTGGCTTACATGATTGGGTGGACGTACGTAGGGTCGGACGGTCGGTCGGACGGTCGGTCAGACGGTCGGTCGATCGGTCGGACGGTCGGTCGATCGGTCGTACGATGACGTCATAACCAAAATTTCTCGGATGGATGGGTTACCATATTTTCTTACCAATGGTGCTCCGCCCGCGCGCGCCTTCGGCGCGCGCGGAGCTCCGCTATTAAATTTAAAACATTGAACGCGACGTGGTTTCTTTTGTGTAGCGGTACGCATGTTGTATTTATGTGATATTTTTTCGATGTTTTCTGTATATAGTGTAAAGCGCTCTGAACTCTAGAAACGAGCTCTATATAATACTTGTATTATTATTATTATTATTATTATTATCGCCGTAAATCGCCGAACGGCAAGACGAAGATGAAGGTATTTTTCCATTGGACAAAACTATACTTCAAAAGAATACTTGCAAGAATAAATAAATTAATTAATACGTTTCGTGTCCAGTTTTTGTCGTACGTTTAAACATGAAAATCGTTGCGGAAGGAGAGTATTCCAGGCCGAGAAGAGCAAGGGTATAAAGTCAAAGGATTGTTAAGTAGACACTGCTAGCGTGTCATTTTGTTCGCGTTCCATTTTACTCCCTAGTGCGCCATTTTGCACGGCTTCTTTGTTTTTTCGAATTTGGCACACTTCTTTGTTCGACCAAACACGTGGCTTGGTTTCGATCGTCCGATAAAAACAAAAGCAGAATGTTAATTAGGTGTGCCATGGAGGGTCACATATTTTTTAACATCTTCGTAGCTTTCTCCCATTCCCAAATTATTACAAGTGAATATGCCAAATTAATGGGAGAGCATTGCTATTGTAAGATCGATCAGTAGAGCTTAGTAGACTTTCCATAGGATGAAACTTCTTTCAATCACCTGGCTTTTGCTTGACTCCAAACATTTCTGTCCTCATGCAAAATCCGCCGTGCCTAGTTTTTCCAACAAAGCGTAGCCACCTGGTCAAGACACCTCCATTGATAATATTCTTTTTCTTTGTGTTTCTGTCGTTATTTCCTGTGAAAGTCTGAAAAGTATAAAAACAGTGAGTAACTTGAGAAATTTGTCTTTTGTCTTAAATATTCTGCAATTCTATAAAGTCTGCGAGTGCTACCTTAGTGTGAGAGGTGAATTTCTAAATAAATGTGCCAAAATTGACCCATCACAACCCACGGAAGCGAACTTTCGCCGCCGGCTCTTCTGTTTAAAGAACTGCATTTAATGGGCAATCCATTCGCGATCGAGAACAGTAACCGGAGCTTCTTGTTCATCTGAACGTTCAACATATTGCCAGCAATAAGGAACCCAATAATATACTTGTGAACGTCGATTTCCAATATTAATTCAACTAAACCAGGAACGCATTGCTCGACTAGAGATAGTGAAGAAGTTACCTTAACTAGGCCCAACTCTTGATAATCTGTCCACGTTTTCCCATCTGTTGATGTCTGTATTGTGTATGTCTCTACCCATTCATCTGCTTGTGAATTCCCCTGAGTTGTCACAGCACAGATGATGTGAAGTGTCTCTAGATCAATCTGTAGATATGGATTACTGTCATTTTTGGACGCACACCATGATGATCCTGCTGTGTGGTTTAATCGGCCATTCTTTGCTGGTGTGTTCTGAGAGTCCAGTGTTGAGGAAGCGGTTATATCCCCGTCGTCGATCACTTGACTTTCCATGCCAAGATCCAAATCGATACAGTCTCCTGAATAAAAACATTGATTGATATGTACAGCAGATGATAGCACTGAATATGACTGGCCAAACATTGCTGGCTAAGGCTGGCCTGAGCTATATACCCAATTCAGCTCAGCCGCGAAAGAGTGCAAAAGAAAAACCAACGGTGAATGCGCATCTTTTGTAAGAATGATCTATCTTGATCCCTCGTATAACTTGTAACAACATCAGCCTTAGTTGTGGGGTAGGCGGCAAGCAGTAGAATGAGAGGGGGTGGGGGAGGCTGAAAAAAAAAAGCTTCCATGCGAGACTAATTAGGATTCCCCAAAAGCGTAATTCCCAATCTACACCGAACAAGGTGATCCCTTAAGTGGAAAATGCGCCACGACACTATGGTCTACTGCAATATTTGAAAAGGCAAACTCATTTTGGCTCGACTTAAATTGAAAGCAGCAAAAACGAGTTTATCCGTCAGTAGTATTCCAAATCACTAGGCATGTTCAAATAAAGCGAGATGGTGCGAGACGCGTGGGAGCAATTTTGCTGCTGAAAATTAAATTCCTTGCTGCAACTGAAAAGGGTTCATAAATCATTTTTACATATAGTACGCATGCCCAAAATGTTTTGATATGGAGTCTAAAATACACACACAATTTTTAATTTACTTAATATATATATTTAGGGAAACCTAAAAGCGGAGCTCCTCAGTTATTTCCTTAATATCAGCATTTAGAGATAAACTAGTATGCATGGCAATGCCACAGGACTCGACCGCGAGCCATGACTCCACTAAGGACTTCTCTATAGTGTGATTATATATATATATATATAACTTGCACAAAAGAGGATGGTCTTCCAATAAAAAGCACTTTATTTTAAACCCTATATATATATATATATACCTGACCTTATGAAAACCAGGTCGACGAAAATTCGAGGCTTTTGAGAACTTCCTTTGCTATTACCTCCGTTGTTCAACAAGGAGACTTAACTTTTTGCTTATTACCAGATTACATTGTCGACGAAAGGAAAAAAAAAAGAACATGGCTATTTGCTATATCATTAGACATGAAATCGACGTAACCTCTGATCGACCTGAACTATCGTGTGGGCAGTAGTGTCAGTTTTGCCCAAATCTTGCTTTGAAACGTCGGCCTTGCCGAGAGCAAAGTTGCCGTCGGAAAGAGGCATCGATTTCCACGAAATCAAGCAACGTTTTAAACCGAATTCCCTGGTGGCTAACACAAATAACAGCAAGCTCTTGGTAAATTACATCTACGTAAACATGTGGCAAATGTTACGACTAGATTTGAGGCCGGAAATCACACGTTGTGACACTTCAAATTATCACATCACTTATCAGATCACTAGCATAGAATCGCTAAAGCCGCAAGGGCGGTAACAAGTCGGGAAACTGGAAAAACTTACGGTTTTCGCGCAGAAATACAGAGGCAAATCTTGTCGTCGCCTGATAGTTACTTAAAGTCCCGGATGTTGAAAAACGATTTCAAGCGAACTTCCGTCAAGCCCTTGTTTCTTGCTCAATTTTTACTAAGTCTTTAGCCTGCTCAAAAGTCAACTCCAATTTCACCATGTGCGCTTACAATCAACCCTGACACCTACGTTTTGAGGCTAAAGACTCCTTACCTACGAAAGCAAAGCTCTACAATAACCTTCACTGCGCCTAACAGTCGACTTCATAGCCCCGACAAAATAAATACGCACGAAGGTTATTAGACAAGGCAGACACTGCATCTCGCTAGAATTTTTCCCTCACTGAGCTTCATGATGCTCTAGGAAAACTTTGCTCTAGGAGGTGAACAGGAAAGCTAAATATACTGACTCCGTTTGAAACTAAGCCTACGCTAAGATTTCAAATTCATGCAAATTTTCTTGAGAAAGGGAGAGAGAGAGAGAGTGGGACCAAATAAAGAGGGTTAAAAGGGAGGAGGGGGAGGGTAGGGGGGGAGCTTATTTTAACTTTCAATGTTAACTTTCTCTTACTAATCAGCTAATTGCCATCGTCGCTCCCCCCAGCACAAGCAAAGACGAAGAAGAACAGAATTAAGGGGGAAACACACCTCAGTACTAAAATAAACAAGGCTTAGTATAACTTTCCTGCGACCCTGTTTTCAAAAATCCAGGTAGATATATATATATATATTTATTTCTTTATTTTATTTTATTTTTTTTACTGTTTTGCTGCAGAGCCAAAGCCACCATTCAATGCAATCAAATGCAAAGGTAGATTTTAGAAATATCATTGGCCATTGTAGCTCAGGAACTATATGATTATGATGAGCAAAAACGACTAACAAACGTTTCGTCTTCACAGTTTAACCCTTAAAGGACCAAGTGTTGCTTATTTTCTCACTTGTAATTTGGCGAGACAAACTTTGCCTCACTTTGTTTGTTCTTATATACAGTATCCATTACAATATTAGCGGTTTCGAGACACTTTGGGCTCAGACTTGGGCATCACGTGACCTAGATCAACAGTTCGTGTTTTGATGAGTTCAAATCGGCTCGGTTTCTTGCTTTATGAGTGTGTTTTCGAGCCATTTTCCTCTGCAGAAGCCCACAAGTCGGCATCATTAAGCTGGAATGTGGGTAGAGGCAAGCCTCTGAAAGAAAACAGAGGTGAGAGGTGGTTTCATGTAGACTGGGACGCCAAAGATGTTTGTATCAAGTTTGGCGGGTTCACGAGTGAAGTTGTCTCTCTGGCCCATCTGTGGATGGTTTCCAGGACCTACCAAGACTATTTGGCCAAGTTTTGACTAGGAAAATTTTCAACCGACGCGATATTTTGCTGGTAGGACTGGGTGGCCCGACACTTGTAATAATTCTTTGAAATGGAAATGGTAAGAGTTCCCTTTTCGAGTTATGGCGGAATTACCCAGAATTCTTTTCGGGCATGAACGAGGCAACGGTTGTATTCTCGACACTGGCTTTCATCAAATGGAGCAACAAGGGCCGGCAAATAAAGTGAGAAGGAATTTTCCAGCTAAATACCAAGATCTGGCTTTGAGGTGTGTTGTTAACGCAAACTTTTGATTTTTTGAGCAAGTTTTTATCTTAAAGGATTGACATGAACTTACAGGCTGAAAGTAAAAACTACCGTGGTCAACCCTAAGAAGGCTTGGAAAACCGTTATATTCGCGGACGCAAACCTCGAGCGGATGATGTTAAGCAAATCAAGATAAACGATCATAGTGTAACGTCAACAGACGAAATTGCGCAAAAATTCCATGAGTATTTCACTAGCATCGGCCCTAGCCTTGCTGGGAATATAGATAACAATGAGTGTGACTACAGACACTGATTTGTTAATAGGGTTGACCACGGTAGTTTTTACTTTCAGCCTGTAAGTTCATGTCAGGTCTATAAATTACTAAATTCGTTATTTGTCTGCAAGGCAACTGGATTGGATAAAATATCAGCCAAAGTTTTGAAGTGGGCTGCACCAGTTGTTTCTGAATCGCTAATGCAGATTTTCTACACGGATCGCTGTCTTTATAACCTAGTTATTGTTCTTGACTTACAAAAGGCCTTCCATACGGTAAATCACGTGCTCTTGCTTCGTAAACTTGAGGCTTGTGGCATTAGAGAGGATGCACTTAATCTTCTTGTTTCCTACTCAGCGGATCGGAAGCAAACATGCCAGGTGAATGGTAAACAATCTGGTCTAAGAACAATATCTTGTGGAATCCCCCGGGGTTCAATTCTGGGCCCACTTTTCTTTTAGGTATATAGTATTACCGTAATGCCTGCCAAATTGCCTCAAACACGCCACACCCCGAATGTTTGCTGACGATACCAGCTCAACAGCTTGTGGGAAAACTATTGACGAAATCGAATTAGGACTTGATGAAGACTTGGAAAAAAATAGATTGTGGCTACAAGCAAATAACCTTAGCTTTAATGTTGCGAAGATAGAGTATATGCTCATCGATTGACGTCAAAGACTGGCTAAAGTAAGCTTCCCCTGGAATCAAGTGTATGTTTTGGGGGATGATCCGATCAAGACTCAAATACATCAAAATACTTGGAGTATATATTGATGAATCTCTTACGTGGAAGCAAGCACATTAAAGAAATAACTAAAAAGATTACAGCTGGAATTAGTGCTCTAAAACGGCATAGAGATTTTGCAAGTCGCGGTGTACATGTTTCAGTTTATAATGCTTTAATTATGTCGCACTTTGATTATTGTTGCGAGGTTTGGGATTCATTAGGAAGTGTATTAGCCGAAAAGCTATCCAACTATCTATCTAACTACATTTCGTGCAGCGTTTGATTCTGTCTGCTCTGTGTCCGGTCCTAAAGTAACTATCATAGAAACTACAAGCGGCGATAAAGAAAAATTGTTTGTTTTGTGGGAATATTTGTTGTTCGTGATTATGCAGATATGTTTATCCAGTATTGATCCCGTGGTGGTGTTCTAACTTGCATGGAAATTTACATAATATTCGGTTCATATTCATGACACGAAGGGCAACTGCAAGTCATAGCAACGAAAATGAGCATGGCATACAAGCTTGCTGTTGTCATAACGTTATAAAACTCAACATTACGCAGTACAACATTTATGTCAAGAACCCACTTTGGACAGAAATTTGAAGACAAAAACATTGACTTCATCCTTGACAAATACATGATTTAAAAAGCTTCCGAAACATCCGAGTCGAAACATGCGAGTGTTGATTCAACATAACCCGAAGGTTACAACATAACCCGAAGTTGTTTCTGTCAGGCATTCTTCTGTCTGACAGTGTACGTAGACCTATCATAAACTGCTTGCACATGTGGCAATGACGTTTCCTTTAAAAAGGCAACACTCAGTTGGGAGTATACAATACTTCAGATACTGATCTTTGCTATATCATTGAAGCAGGAAGTAGCATCAGTTTGTTAGTAATTCGCGATGTAAATGACATAACTTCTCACAATTTCAGCAAATCAGAAATGGTGAATCGTTTTTCATTGATTTTCCCAGTAGTAGAGGAAGAAACTCGACTTTCGTCTTTACTGGTACACTACAGAACGTGCATCTTAAAGCGAATATTGATCATCTTATGGCAGAATATTCCACCGTGCAAGAGATTTACTCACTTACCTGCCCTGTAGAAATAGTTAAAAGCTGAAAGACTGCAAATGTTGTTGTACCCACCTGCTATCAAGGAAAGATTCAAGGCGAGGAATGCCACCCGGAAATAAAGCTTCACAGTCAACTGCACCATGTTGTCATGTTTCAGCGGTTCACGGTCACGGTATCACTTTTGCATTCAGTCCGCGATTCGCATGGGTAACCTTCCGCTATTTGGTACGTGGGATGCCATATATGGCAGGATTTTTCTCGGGGAGATCGAAGGAGACTCTGCTCGCAGGGTAGCAAAATACACATTCAGCTTGCTGGGCGTTCTCGTTGGGGCCTGTTGCCTTCATCTTTGTACATATGGTTGTCCAAGTCTGGGTACTTTCTATTTTGGAGTTTTAGGTGGATCATCTCATCGAAAAGCAGCCTCAACATTTCAGTCTGCGTTTTACACTGGCCGAATTTACAACAGTCGTCAGTGGCTGTAATCGCACTCCAGAGTTAAATCGTGATTAAGGCATGCTAAATCACGATTTAGCTAAATTTCTTATGCGACCACAAAAAAGTCGATTCGAGATTTCGGCAGACGGCGATGTAATTGAGACCAAAACGCCTCAGACTTCAAAGAACTAAAACGCGATCTAAAGTATCTGAAAAAGTAGACTTTATCTCAGAGCTTATTCGGCGAACCAATCATTTGCGAGCTCAAAATTAACTGTGTCTGGGAAATGTTGGAGTTTGCCAACACCCGAGAAGAAATCGAATTTGTCAGATCATCAGCCTCAGCGGAAGTAAGCAACCAAATTTGAAAAATATCCACTTCGGTTACCGGCCATCTAGCCACAGCGAACAAAATTACCCGTCTCCATATTTGCGTCATCAGCAATAGCAACGTTCATTGTTAAACACTGGTATTGATACGTAACATTTGATGTTGAATTATCAACTTGAAGTTGAATTCTGAAGTTGTATTTTGGCGGGATTGAAGCGGCTTTGGTAACTCAACACTCGACTTGGAGGTTCAAACGTCATCTTTCGCTGACAGCCCATGTGCCAAGACCATTGCTGATATGTAAACATGAATGTTGATGGATAAAGTTGAATGTTGAACCGTCACTTTGAAAGTTGATGTCAAAAGTTTCAATGTTTGTGATACAAAGTACAAAGTTGAAGAGTGAAATATGATGTTGAGGTTTGCTAAGTTAATGGTTAAACTGTCAAGTTGAATGTTGTGATCAACTTTGTTTTTTTGCGGGGATGGAACTCCATAGAACCCAGCCTACACGGAATAATAGTAACAAAAAATATTTTCGAGACTACTCTAAATTTAATAAAGATCTATACTTAGATGATATAAAACTGATTGATTGGCACGAAATCCTCAACCCAGAAAAGAATCTAAATGAAAAGGTACAGGAGGCAATCAATACACTGAATAAAATTGTGCACAAACATGCGCCTATCAGGTTGGCTAGCCAAAGCAAGCAAAGGCAACTTAATAAGCCATGGCCGCTCACAAAGGGTATGTGAAAATCGGTACAAAGGAAACAGAGTATGTACCGCACGCATTTCTTAAGCAAGGATTTACAAAAAAATCGGGGAATATAAACATTGTGCAGCTATTCTTTCACATCTTAATGATAAAAGTAGGACAGAATACTATAACATGCAATTTGCAAAGTACAAAGACAACCTTAAGCAAACTTGGAAACTGATTGGTACTCTTGTTAAAAGGAAAACCAAAGGTCAAACTTTCCCCACGAGAATTACTCACAACAACAGGACTTTTACACATGAAAAGGACATTGCCGAATTATTAAATAACTTCTTTGTAGACAATGGGCCAACTTTAGCAAGGGAAATCAAAACTGACCATACAGACCTTTCGCAATATATAGAATCCACGCCATCAAACAGTTTTTACCTTGCTCCAGTAACCCAAACATAAGTATTTACATTATTTGCTGGGCGAAAAGAAAACAAAGCATCCCTTATTGTTCCTAACAAGCTTATGAAACTTGCAACTGAACAGCTGTCCGCACCCTTTACTGAAATATATAATGAATCAATATTATCAGGGAAGTTTCCAGAAATCTTTAAGATATTAAAAGTAACCCCAATATTTAAAAGTGGTAGTCTTTCTGAGTTAGGAAATTACAGGCCAATAGCAGTCATTTCTCCCTTTAGTAAAGTACTGGAAAGACTAGTATATGACCAACTTGTGTCCTATCTGGAAAAAGAATGTCTACTATTTAACATCCAATTTGGCTTTCGAAAGCGATATTCCACTGAATATGCCATCCTAGAAACTGCGGAAAAATTAAAGTCAGCAGTTGATGATCATAAAATTATAACATGTGGTATCTTTTAAGACTTTTCCAAGGCCTTTGATACAATTAACCACCATATTCTCTTAGAAAAATTATATAAGTATGGGATCCGAGGGCTCCCCCATGCATGGTTCTCAAGCTATATAACTAATCGTAAGCAATACGTCAAAGTTGGTAACACAGAATCTAGCCTGAAAACCATAACATGTGGTGTACCCCAAGGCCCCACACTAGGTTCACTGTTGTTTCTATTGTATATTAACGACTTGCCCAAGTCTTCAAAGAAATTAACTTTTAGGATTTTTGTAGATGATAAAAATATGCTTTATTCTTCAAAAGACCCAGAACAATTACAATCAGTAATCAAGGAAGAACTTGGGAAGGTCTTAAAATTCTGTGAAGCAAATATGCTGTCCATTAACTTTAAGAAGACTAATTACATGATAATTAATTCACCTAAGAAGAAACAAATATCAGAATAACAGCTTGTAATATAAAGCAAAAGTCCCAGATTAAATATTTGGGTGTCTTTATTGATGAACATCTAAAATGGGATGCTCAGCTCCAGCACATTAACAACAAAATAACCAAAAACATTGGAATTTTATTTAAGCTTATATAGTCATTATGTGCCTATACGTACACTCAAACAACTGTACTATACTCTCATATATCCGTATCTAACGAATGGAGTAATGAGCTGGGGTACCGCATACCAAACCAAGTTAAATAAAATCAAAGTAAGTCAAAATAACTGTATTCGCTGCATCTTCTTTGCAAATAAAAGAGAAAGTCCCACACCGTATTTTACACTATTAGAAATCTTAAAGTTAGAGAATATCTTTAAATTAAAAATTGGCGCTCTTGTGCATAAAATTCAATATCAAAACAAGGATATACCTCCTGCCCTCTATGACTTAGTCCAACCAGCTTCAGCTGTCCATAATTATAATACTAGGTATGTCACTAATCAAAACCTGTGCAGACCGTTTTCCAGAACTAATTATGGCCTAGCAAGGTTTATTGTAGTGGCATCACAGACCTGGGAAGCAACACCCATGAAAATTAAGTGTCTCCCCTTGAATAGTTTTAAAATAGAATATAAACTCTTTCTACTTGACAGTCAGGCATCTTGAACAACTCTAATCTGTTAATTAGTTCTATTTATTTAATTATTTAATCTAAATAGTTTTATTATATTATTATTAGTAGTAGTACTGTATAACCTCCACCCACTTGTAACCGCTATGTGGTAGTAGCCAACTCGAAAGCTTGGCTCCTTTGGCTGCTACACACTCTTTTCCTTTGTTATGTTTAATTCGATGTATAGTTAGATCTGTTTTTTTCCCTTATTGTTGTTGTATTGTAATTGAATAAGTGTGAATAAATGAACTTGAACTTGAACTTGAACTTTTGCACTTGAATTTCTGGAGGAAGAATGATCGTCGCAGTTGTGATCGCAATTTTTGCAATTGTGTAAAGAAGCCTGAAAAAAAATTCAGGACTTCAACGGGGCTTGAACCCGTGACCTCGCGATTCCGGGACCACGGTCACGGGTTCAAGCCCCGTTGAAGTCCTGAATTTTTTTTCAGGCTTCTTTACACAATTGCAAAAATTGCGATCACAACTGCGACGATCATTCTTCATTTGAGTACATGAATAAACCTAGTTGAAGTAGGTGTGTGTCATGAAATTTTAAAATACCAAGCTTTTTAAAAGATTGGGTCGGTACTTCATTTAAAATTTTCCAAGTGGCATCATGATGGGTATTCGATTTAACATCTTGCAATTTCTTCTTGTAGTACAAACGCTTAGAGAAACGCAAGGTGTGATTTAGTTTGTTTTTATGTTTTATAAAGCGAAGCAATGACCATTCTGTGATGGGACACGAATATATTTTTTATAAAGATCATTCTTCCTTTTGACTGATTTAAGAAGAGCTTTCGAATTCGTTAACCACGTTAACCTTCTTGAGAGGGAAGCAGTCATTATATGTCTATGTATACAATTCAAGAAAGCGGTTGTACGCAGTATTTAATTGGCTCGTCACAATCATTTAGCGGAGACTAATCAACACCTAGTTTTTCAACGAATCAAGGAATGTTACCCGGGTTCTTGTCTCTAAAAAAAAAACGGGATCTTGTCTACATCGATTTACTGTGTCCTATACATATCATAAATTAGTAAACGCATGATTTTTTTTCGTGCATTATATTTTTGTAAGGCCTGGAAAATTGACTTGTGCTCATTTAGAATCTTGAGATTATTGTTACCGTGAAAATTGTGCTCTATACGGCGTCCCACTTTGTGAGTTGAACTTGACTTGTAGCACCAAATGCCCATAGTTCCCTTTAGTTTAAGTAATGACTAGTTTCGCTTAGTTTTATTTTAGACGACTGTTAGCTGGAATGCAAATAACACAAAAGCTGACTAAGTATGTGCTTGGTCACTTATGTCCAGAAAACTGAGTTACGTAAACTCTGCCTCTGTGCATTCCATATTAAACGCGTGTTCACAATTCTTATGCATATTAGGCTTCATATTGATGGAGAAACTTTGTGATATTTATGAGAATTGTTGGGCGATCATTCTTCAAGTGGCTCAAGTGAAATAAAGTAACAAAGAAACTAGAAAAAAAAAGATGTATCAAGGAAATTACGTGAACTGGAAATTGAATATAAAATATAGAATTTTAGTGTACAGTCATTGTTCTTATTCTGGAAACACAATCAGCATTTACAGTGAACATGACGAAATTTCTTCAACCGCTTGAGAAGTTCGCATAGGTGTTGAAAGAGTCCAAGTAAGCAAGGATTGCCTTATAACAAAACCTGTATTGCTCCTGAAAATAGGAAAATAAAGAACAGCTGTTTAGTAGCGAAGAAAACGACGACCTAACTTAACAACTCGGTGCCCAAAACCCTCAGCTGATTACAAATCGGGAATTTTTCCGCTTCCCAAAATCTTAAAAATCTAACCTATCTAACTCAATTTGACGCCAGACACCTTTTTTGATCTGTGTTCGCTAATACTTCGAATTATAACAAAATGTCATATCCGTCACTGAGGACAGTACAACTAACTCAGGTTTGATAGATTATTCGTCAGAGTACTTCGTCAGCAACGTAGCCCGTGGACATGGGTTCAAATTCAATCATCGTGTTTCAGCTGTATGGATTAGTTTCATTTCATCTTTAGTGTACTTACCGGGCCATATCCTCTGGCACGGGAATTCTTGTTTTAATGTTAAATTAAATACTTTTTGTGTGGTAAAGGTGACCACTACAAGGAAAAGCAAGGCAGATTTTTCAAAACGCATTGGAAAACTTAAAAATTCAGCCTAACTTTTTCAAGTTCCTTGCAAGTTCCTTGACCCTTGCAAGGAAGCGCAATTGGAAAACTTAAAAATTTAGGCTAACTTTTTCTAGTTGTAATCAAACTCTTTCCAGTTATTCTTGGCCATAGACAACCACATATGGTTCTAATGCTAGTACTGCATAAGAAAACTGTGAAATTTATCAAACGTTCCATTGTTGAAACTTCATCATTGCATTTGTCCAAATGACGCGAACGTGTCGCTTTATTTACATTAAATTGTCAGACAGGTGAGAGGCCTGTGCAACAGCTCTGTGAATGATAACGGACCCAAGTAACTTACCAAGTTCACCACAACGCCAGGGCGCTTAACTCGAATTAGTTTCAGGGTCTGAAACACATCTATTATCTGTTCGACCGTGATTCGCTCTATCGTTGCCAAAATGGCAGTCATGGTACCACTACGACCGACGCCGTCACTGAAAAAAAAAAAGAAAAAAAGAAAAGAAAAACCTTGTGATGATAATGCGATTATTAATGATGGTAATTGTAATGATGGTAATGTGATTAATTACGGTGTAATGTGTCCGTGATCGAGAAAGACGGTATGCTAGTTGCTGTTGTGGTTTAAATTTCAGTTTCTGCAAAGTAATTATTAGTTCAATTTGTTTTTTGATCAACAAAATGAATCTATGCTAAATTAAACAAGGAAACTCTTTAACTAGCTTGAGAAAAGAAATTGAATTAGGAACAAATTTAAGGGGCATTCCAGTTAGCGGGAAAACGAAAAAATGAATGATTCAGTCAATCAATCCAATACATTTCTCTGTCAACATCCATCCCTCCACAGCTGCATTTCAATTTTCGCAATAAAAAAGCTTATTGTAATAAATATGTACAGGCTTTATGAGGATTTACAGGAATATCTTTCTACTTTGAATTTATCGTTTCCAGCCATCGCTCTCTCTAAAACATACCGATGGATGGGGATGGAAGGACACGCAATTTGTTTTTATTTTTATCACCTAAAACATGCAATCATTTACAATTTTATTTGCACTTGAAAGAGACAATCAAATTAAACTAAAGTACTTTCAACACATATTAAAGTTTTAAAACTAGTTTCGCTGTAACAATAGCCTCATCGGTTGATCTTAAAATTTTGCGTCTATAAAACCCTATTTATTATGAAAACGTGATATACTACGTACAGTGGATGGATGGATGGATGGATGGATGGATGTGGATAAAGAAATATATAGATTGACTGATTGACTCATTGTTGTCGTTTTTTACTCGTCTTGTCCCACCAAGAAATGTTTTCGCTTAGACATTGGTACTGTTTTTCAGTTTGTTGTTGTTTCGTTCTTGTTGGTGTGATGCAGATAAAAAAAGTAATTTTGGGCCTTAATCATAATCCAATAAGAGGGGCAATAGCAAAGTACTATCAGGTGCCTATTCACCTGCACTGGAAAACGATAACTCCATTTCCGGTTTGTTGTTGAGACTTCTCAATGGCAGATAGCAGTCCAAGTATTTCTTGAGGGTCTGGGGATGAGTCTGGGTCGCTCCACCCAGTAAAGTGTAAGTGCTGAACCGTTGACGTCTTCTTTGGAGACTGAAAATTTATTTATTTAGATTAAGAAAAGATTCAATGAAGAAATAGTGTGATATACTGGTCAAAGTGGAGAGGAAATACAGCGGCATGTTAGCCAGCTCATCCTTAGTTTTTAGGAAAACGAGGCCTTATTTAAAAGTTTTGAAGGAAAGCCATAACAAAGCACAAAGTACATTGCAGGTTAGGAGTTGCAAGAAAGAAGGCCACGTTGACATTAGGTATGGTGTCCTTACAACATCTATCTAGTTGAGAGTCTCTCGCTGAATGATGTTGCCTTTTAATATTATTTCGCACCACCTTAGCGGAGGGGCCGTAAGGGGGTTTCTCGTGAAATGTGATCGCGTGTTTTTATTCTCCGTGATCCGTTAATATAAATCAAAGGCTCCTCTGAGCCAGCTCATGGATGAGGAACATAACAGTACGTTGAATTTACAACAACTTTATTTTCTAAAAAGATATGTGCAAGAAACCTCTACATTTGTTTGTGTTTTGTGGAAGCACATCCTTTTCAGACACACCTCTTGGTAAAAGAACCGTTTACGCGCTAATATTTTCCGTAAAATTACGCAGTTGATTGACAGGCGCCAGAAGCATTACATTAGACGAAATTGACAGACGTAATTTGAACCAACGATGGAAAACAAATATGCAAATTTGTACACGGACCATAAAAATAATATTCAAATGTGATCGCTTTGTTAAGAAGTGTAACAGGCAAGTTGAAGTTTCTTACTGGTCGACGGCTCATTTCAAGTTAGTTTTATAAACGTTTTTGGTCGTAATAAAATTTCCGACTATTCTGAACGCGAGATACCATCATAATATTTTGTGAAAGTCCTGAGGGAAATTAGTCGCGCTTTACAGTCACAATGTTTTTGAGCGATTCGGGGTCCGGCACAAAACTTTTGCTTTGTAAGGTGAGATATTCAACTCCATCTATTTATGCTTTGTGCTACAATTAACTTGACTTTCCAAATATTTTCTTGTTCGAACAGATTAGCTGTTATAGCTGCTTGTCAGACCAAATTATCTGGCCTCACAGAAAAAAAAAATATTTGCATGCTTGTGGTCCTTGTGTTTTTGTCAAATGTTGACAAAGTGTTATACTGATCGTTTAAACCAAGGGATATAGCCTTTCTAAACAAGATCATATTTGCAATCGAGCGTTCGCCATGAAAAGAGCGTCTTCAAAAACACTTCATTACGTACCTGCTTAAATCGATCATATGTTGCTCATAAATCAAATGCGTTTGCTTGCCAGAATTCGGTTTTTTGGCTAGAAAGTCTTTCTCCTGTTTCCTTTTTTTGCCGATTTTCTTCATTCTTCCTTCTTCCGTCATATTGTGGCAAAAAAATCTCGATTACTTCTGTCCCAGGTACCACACAGTGATAAGCTTTATAGTTGCTTTTGCGATATCTCGAAGTTCATTTTCGCTGCTCTGAAGATTTCAAAGTTCAATTCTCGCAACTCGTGTTCTTCATCTTATTAAATTTATCTGATCACTGATCCTTAAACAAAATAGACCTTTGTTGAGTTGGAAAATCGAAACCAAAAATCGACGCCATGAACATTAAACACGTAAACAATATCTGCAGAGCAAAATTCTCCGCCTCTGTACTACACCCTGAAATTTGCAAACGTTGGACCAAGAAGACTATGGAGACAAAAGCAATACTTACCAGGGGAGGGACCAGGGGAAAGTTTAATGAATAAATTAATCAGAATCGAGTGAGTGAGTGAACGAATGAGTGATCCCCTGAGTGAGTGAGCGAAATTCAGACCCACTACAAAACCTCATGGCATGACTACGTCATCCATGAGCTAAAAATATTATCCGTGAACTGTGAATGATATGCTTATCGTGACACGTGAAAGTAAAAAGTTATTTTTCGTAAATCGTGAAACTTGACCAAAAATCTGCACTTTTTTCCATCAAAATAGACCTGCCGTGCAAAAGAGTCTGCAAAAAAGATTTTTTTTGGATGTTCTCAGATTGCGTGAGTTAAATACGTGATGGACTTGACAGAAGATAATAAAACAAATTGATTGGTGGCCTTTCTAGGACTTCTAGAGTGAAATGAGTCAATATGGAGTCTTCTTTGTTCCTTGTTAACAATGTTATTTTTGTGAACTGTGAAACTCGAAAAGTAATTATCGTGATTCGTATTTTGCCATTTTTAATAGCCGTGAACTGTGCGCATGACCCCCCCTTACGGCCCCTCACCTTAGCGGCTAGCAAATTGCCGTGATAACAAATTATTTTCTTTCATTGTTCTTACTGGGGACTCATATCACTACAATTGACACACTGGTACTTAGGACGTAATTTCGCTGAACATGCTGTTGCGCCGTGGTAACCTCTAACCCTCGATATCCCAAGGCATTAGTCTAAAGCAAGAGTTACCCTACATGAATCAATTGCTAAAGAACAATGTACCTCTGTGTCCAATACGCTAAACTTCCTCGTTGTGATCTTGTTCGAAGTGCTCTCTATCAAGAGTTCTACCGAGACATTTCCGTACCTGCAGGCTCCTGCAGAAGGCCAGTATTGAGGGTAGCTCTGCATAAATCAATCAATAATCAATCCATACAATGCATCCATGCATCACATTATTTGAGTGTCAATTTATCTAGAGCACAAGTTGCTAATTGGAAACATTGTACAGACTGGACTGGAATCTGAAAATGTTGGTTTTTGAGGAGAGTGGAAAAGCGGAGTAGCCGGAGAAGAACTTCTTGGCCGGGGCAGGGACGAAAACCAACTACAACTTCATTGATGAAATTCTCCATAGGATTCAGTGTCGATGAGGAATAAAACCTTTCGGAACGAACCCAGCCTTTAATACGCAACACTACACACTGTACTTTACTTTAAGATATCACATGCGACAGAATAGAGAGCTGTCATGGATTGCTGACACTGCTTAATCCACGACCCCCGAAAGAGCAGAGTTTTCACTCCTTAATTCATATATTGATAAAAGAGAAGCTT
Organism: Galaxea fascicularis; assembly: GCA_948470475.1. NCBI lineage: Eukaryota > Metazoa > Cnidaria > Anthozoa > Scleractinia > Euphylliidae > Galaxea > Galaxea fascicularis. Next base: position 12,071,045 of record OX419347.1, read on the forward strand.
TCTTCCTGCTGGTCTGTCATTCCATTTGTTGTCGAAAATGCTATATAGTTGTCTTATGGAGCTACTGTGAAGCAAACTGATTTTGGTGCGAGTACTCTGAAACGGAAAAAAATGATTCATCTTCATTTACCTTTTTCCCCTCTTTTAAGTGGTTCAACATAACAACTGTGCCGACATCATATTGTGATATCATGCGCCAGAAATCTTCGATTGTGCTGCTTAATGGCGCTTGCGTTAGAATATAAGCTTTGCGTCGAGTGTAGTCCTGTTGTAAGAACAATAGATAGAAAATTCACAAAACAAGAAATCGATAAATTGATAACATTTGGCACACGATAGTTAATCTTAGCTAAGTGAAATTTTAAGCAGCCTTTGAATGAAAGCGGCAAACCTTATAAATTCTTACTGGCATCACGCGTAACTGATCATATCAGAATTTCCACTTACGTCAACTAAAGAAGCATTGATGTAATCCCTATCTGGTTCGGAACATCTCAACAGCACCCGTGAATCATCAACTAGCAAGTATTAAAAGTAAAACGTTGGAGTCAATTCTTCTAACAATAAAATAGAACGGAAAGCCGTCCCACTAGTGTTTTCCTTAGAGTGAGAAACAAATGACTGGATTCAATAGTATTAAAAACGCAACGCAATGACCACTGTGGTGCTAAGTAACATATTGGACAACATAACGTTTAAAAGCTACTGTTTGATGTGGCTCGTCATCACCACCATCATCACCCCCTCCCCCCCCCCCTCCACCCCATCCACCACCACCATCATCATCGTCATCTTCTTTGTCTTTCTTATCGTCATCGTCATCATCATCATCGTTGTCATTGCCACCGTCACCGTCACCGTCATCATCATCATCGTCATCATATCTTATTTACCCTCGGATTGAAGAGTAGCTTATAACGCTACTGTCTCTGAGCATTAGCCACCCAAACCATTACTATACACACAACGACCAGACCACAGCACCAGGAACTTACTACGTCCCCTACTCTTTCCGTTCAGTGGGTGGGTTCCTTAACTTTCCACGAGGATATCATGAACAAGGGTTGGGATGGTTTATCGTTCTTATCCGGAAGACTAGAAAGTCTTACTATTTACAGATGCCATTCAATTACTATGTTTTCAGGTATTTCTACGCTGTTTAAAGTTCACCTAAACCAGACTCTTTTTCGCTAAAATAAATCTTTGCAAATGCTCGAAAACCATTGCATCTTTTTTGTTATTTTTTGCCAAACTTTGGCTTTTTGGGCTTTTTGGGAAAGTTAAGTAAGCATCATTATGTACGCGACCGACTTAGAAGGGGCTTGGGTCTTCGTGACGTCAAATCAAGACAAGACCTACCCCCTTTTGACTCGGTCGTGTATCAAGTGATGCCTATAAAAAGCCAACATTTGGCAAAAACAAAAAACAAAAAGGGCGTAATGCTTTTCGAACAGGTGCAAAGATTTATTTTAGCGGAAAAATTTGTGTTTAGCTTTATCACAGAATATGATCAGCTATAATAAATATTAATCAATACTCTTTAAATTTGTATTTCCCAAGCTAACGAGTGAGTTGTCGATTTGGTTATGCTGCAAAGCTAACGCTTGTATTGCGAAATACCTCAAATCTATGAAAAACGTTTAGACTAGTACCTGGTACAATGTTAGGAGCTCTGTT
>OX419347.1:12077721-12110221 GCA_948470475.1 Galaxea fascicularis
GAAAAATAAATTGAAAACAATTGAGGGTAACGTGGCAAACAATGGGTATACTTGAAAGTGGTAAGAATCTGGCATGACTCTTCAGTTGTTTCCAACATGCTTTTAGGGTGGCTCGAAATTGTTTTTCGAGAAACTTCATATAGGTTTAGGACAAAAACTGAACTTAGGATCGCCGTAACAACGTCAGATTTGCCCCAGCAACAAAGTAAGCATCATAGATTATTGTCATATTTTGACCATGAAACCTGTCACCATAGCAACACAATAACGTGGTCTGCTGGCCCACCAAAATCTACTCTTGGCTTGCCTTGTTTTAAAAACGGGACTATGAAATCTTTTCGTATGTGGCCATAATAAAGTTTATGGAAAGATCTTCAAATAATTGCAGGACAGTTAACAAGGAAATAAATTTCACAATAACTGCCTGAACGTTTTTCCATACAAACAGATTTTTTCTCATAAAGCGCAGGGAACATGCATAACATTAGTAATGGTTATCAACGAAAAAATGAGAAAAATTCACCGACTGGAACACGGAAATATTAACGACTAAAGTTAGCCAACTTCCAAACTTTCGGGGCGAGAAGATTAGCATGTGAGCATGCGCGACTCGCGCGTGCTTTGACTTTTTATACCACCGTTATCCTTAAAGAATACTAAGTTTTCCATTGCGTGATCTTCGTAGTTGGTGTTTTTCTTTTTCTTTTTATCCTTAAACACTTACAAGTGTTTAAGGATTTATAAACACTCCACGGATTTAGAATAGAAATTAAGATTATTATACTACGCTCAGACTATTGATAAACGAAAGTAGAGATCAAAATAAGGTGAGATAAGTTTATAAGCTTGAAGGCCGGTAAAAAAATACTGAAGGCAATGGCAACGATGGACAGCGTCACGCTTAGTCTCGTACCCAGATCCCTTGGGGACGAAGCCAAGAGACCTGGGAACGAGCTTACGTCACGCTACCACATCCAGATGTCAACAGCTGACAACCAGGACGATGTTAAGATTAATTGCGATTCTGGGTTTTCCCAGAAGACAACAATTTGGTCAGGAGCTCAGACTCTTCATTGATAAGATAATAAATATACAAGGGGCGTAAAACTTTCACCTACTTCGAAAAAGGAAAAGGATAGTGAGTAGAAATAAAAAGAATAATAATTATTTTGAGCTTGGTTCCAGTTTAAATGGTAGTTAAGATATTTGTTCCCTTTTTAAAATTGGCAAAATGCTTAAAGCTTCCTGTTGCGAATCGGAGGTGAATCTGTCGTAGTGATATGCGTCCGTCTTGATACTACTTTTTCCTCCAATGTGAAGGAGGTCTATTTTAAACTATCAAGTCTGGTTCTCCCTCTGTTGGGGAGGGATTAGCGAGCGTAGGAGGTCATAACATTATTAAATAAATAAATAAACAATTAATTAATTTGGGTTTCCTTGATTCGAAACATGTTATGAAAATGGCGTATTTTACTTTGAAGTAAGGTCTTAGAACTGGGGAACGCAGTTCAGGCATACATGTACACTACATGCATGTATACGTACCGGGATATAGCTTGCGTTGATGTAGTCAGTTGTTGGATCATCACCTATTTGCTCCAACACAACGCGAGAATGGTCATCTGCGTAAAACAATTGTATATTTTTGATCAGGTTGTCCTATTCAGACCAGGAAAAGGGTGGGGACTGGTATTCGTTCTAGCTGTAATAATCATGTGCGTTGGCAAGCTTCCCTATATAAATAAAAATTAAATACAGTGTAACAAATAGCCAGTTCGTCACTCCTAAAATATTTTTTGTGTGTTTTGATTCCCCCTAATAATGAATTTAAAATGTTTAAATTGTTCGTTACATAGGCAGGCCTAGCAGTTAAACTGAATAGATGCTGCTTTCAAAGAGCAGGCCGGGACCTTAAGGCGGGAGTGATCCTAAACATCGTTTTTTAGTCGCTTAACATGGATTTAACGTTCGCGTTTCAAGCAATTAAGAATCCCTATGCTCATCCCACGAAGCTATGTTGGGGTGATTTTAAGACTACAAGAACAGCGTTGTAGTTACATTTCACATCGCCGGACTCCCCATTTATCACCTCCTTAAATAAACGAGTGCATAGATGCCGAAACTGCTTCCCTCTTATAGGCAAAATAAATAGGTGAGTTACCAACAATCTAAGGTAGTTATTTGTTGCCATGCGTACTTACACGTGACTATGTTGCCGTAACGGTTTTTTTCTTTGTTATTCTTGGCCACCTCCCAGGGCGACACCATCCCTCCTGATAAGGTCTGGAATGATCAATTATTGGTCAGTAGACGTATAGTAGTTAATTAGGGTTTGCAAGTTAACTGGCGTTTGATTACAGAGTGATCTTGTTGATTTGTTTGAACTAAATTGAAATTCCTCAAAGGAGTCTCAAGAATAGTGAAATTTCATGCATGTATGCATGCATTTACATGCAAGCAGGCATGCCAAAAAAATGTATAATCAAGGTGCAACGTCATGTGTCACGCATTTCCTGAGAGGTCAACCAGACATGCTGCATGCACTCCTCATGTGCCGAATCGAACGCTAATTAGGAAAATCTTTAGTTGTAACTTGTTTGCATTAGATTCGGCACTTAAAAAGTTCGACGTATGAACCGGGCCTCAGTTGAACTCATTACTTGTTTTCTCGAAGTCTATTTGCGAGTATCACTGACGAGATCAAGACAAACATTCAAAACTCCAGATGTTAATTTTAACCCTTTGGTTTGAATACAGCACCGTTCAACTTTCAGCCGGCCCGTTAAAGTAGTCGACTACGGTATGCATGTATACAAGAATACAGACAGAAATTAAAATAGGTAGTCTAAGGATAGGTAGACAATTCTTGCCTGGAATTCTTCTCGCAACAAAACTGCCCCATTTTTCGACTTGCTCTTAAAGTACTCTGCAAACTTAGACGCAGGGACTGCTTTTGGCTTGGTTTCTTCAGGCTCGCTGTAATCAGCTTTCTTGCTACCTGGGTAAATCGTATTACAGTAAATTAACAACCCAGAGATACCAAGATCCAGGTAATGTAAGACAAAACACTAGATTCATTGAAGATACTTTCAACGTAACATCTTGTTCCTCTGACTCTCTCTTTAACTAAAGGGAACAAATTTAGGAAGAGAGGGAAGTATATCTTAGCCGACAAAGAATGTTCGGTGGTGTATTGGCTGAACTTCATCGTTATTTGTGCTCTCAGCTAGAGTTAAGCATTACAGTTATTTCTCAGTGCCACGCTTGTTGTTACAAAGTAAGGGTTATGGCTTCACCAATGGAAAAGCAGAGGCAAGGCGGAGTTTTAAAAATGGCTGTCCTAAATCGTCTTGTAATCAGAAAACTTTGGAATATAACATCAAAATTTGTCCTTTATCTGTGGAAGAGTTCACTTGACCAACACTTGGATGATCAACTGGGTCATATTAACTAGGATGGTTTTGAATAGACCTACGCAATATTTATAATAATGGTAATTAAGCTGAGTGGAGTGCAATTTGTATAGGTAATCACATGATTCCGAGTGCAATTTGGAATAAATAAGCACGAGTAAATTTTTTCAAAGAAGAACAAAATTGCACGAGCCCGTAGGGCGAGTGCAATTTGTGGTCTTTGAAAAAATTTACAAGTGCTTATTTATTCCAAATTGCACGAGAAAAAGCATGTGATTACTTATTAATAATACACTTGAAAAAATAGACCACTTATAAAGCTTCAGCCCATACATTGACTACTGAGGTACGCAGAAGGCATTGCCCTTGATCTTCCGAAACTTGGAGAAGCTTCGAAAATATCCGGAGATCACCGGAAGTGTTCGGGTAATCTTCGGAAATCTTCGGAAGTGTTCGGTTTCTCTTCGGGAATATTCGGAAATGTTCGGTTCATCTTCGGGAATCTTCGGAACGGGTCGTGAAATCATCGGATGCATTCGGTCGATCTTCGGTAATCTTCGGAAGTATTCGGGCGATCTTCGGAAGGTTTCGTACAATCTTCGGAGGGTGTCGCACAATCTTCGCGGGTCTTCCAAATGCGTTGGATGGCCTCCGGCAGTCTCTTCGTTTTAACTTCGGAAATCTTCGTTGTAAATTTGCACTGTGTTAAACGTTTCTGCACTGTGTTAACGAAAAATGCACTCCGTTTTAGCCAATAAGAACTGAGAAATTTTTTCAAGTGTATTATTAGGTCTGAAATCATACGCGTGATATTTAAAATTGCACGACACGAAGTTCAAGTACCACTTTATTCCACCCGTTTTGAAATCACACAGTTTTTGGCAATGATTTTTTGATATTAATTTATATCCACATCAGGAAACCCGGTTTCTAAGAAAGAGGAACCAGAAATACTCCTACATGAACTGTGCAAATCATAATGTCAGGTCACAAATCTCAGTTGAACGTAAACGAAAACTGTTTTTCATGAGTCAGTTTTTCATCAGTTGTTGTTGTTGTTTTGTTTTTGGCTTCGGCGGACTCGAGACCCTGCGGAACTGCAGCAATCGGCGACCATTTGATTAAAACTGACATTAAAAGTTGGAAAATCATATGGTGGTAATTGTTCAGCCGCAAGGAGGTCATTGTCGTCGTTTAAACACTGTAAGAAGTTGAATTCATCTATTTTCCTGGAAAGGGAGAACTGGACAACGGACAGCAAACTTTCCCCGAAAAATGATTTTTTTTGCCCAATATTATTCTGCAATCTGACTGGCTAGTATAGATAAGCCATGAAACTTGATTGGGTAGTATTATTTCATTTTCATTTTGATTGGCTAAAAAAGGATGCGGTTCGTGAATAAATCGCTCTGTTGAAAGCCAATCAGATTGCAAGGATCACCAGTGATTTCAAAACGGGTGTAATAAATCTCACAACATAATTAATTGAGACACGTGCGGAGTTTCAATAGAACTTTATCCTGATTCGGCTATAGCTGATTTAACAATTACGAAATTCAAAATGCTGTATTTTCAAAACAAAAGACTTTACGGAATGGTAACTTCTAGTTATTTATTTCTAGGTCATCTTCAACGTCGTATAAATAAAAATTCAGAAGACCTAGCAATTTTGATTTTAGAATTTAATGACGTCCCTGTGAAAACCATCTATATTAATATCGCAAAGATATAGTTTTCTTCCTTGACACTGGTGTCAGTGTCACCGAGCCCAAAAATTAAAATGGAAATAATAGAGGAAAGCTTAGGCACAACTTACCCTTTGATTGGCACTTTCCCCCGACATTCTGATAAATCGGGTTGATTGCTGCCCCAGTGGTGTTAACGTTAGAATTCTGGTAAATCGGTTTCGAATTCAGATTGATCTGTCCTTCAGATGTATCCTTCAAAACATTTTGATAAATTTCCTTGTTTGGCTTAACAATGGTTTTCATCTCTGCAACATTGGAATAGAACAGGTCATCTGTGCTTGTAGTTGTATCACGTGGATCACTTCCCATGTCATCAAGATGGGAAGTTGCATCTTTACGTTTTTTTCGCCTTTCGATGGCAATGCAAAGAGAAATGGGAGATTAGTGACTACAATGACCACTAATGAGTGAAGACACATTCAACGGGCAGACGGTGATCGAGCCAGACTAGCCTCAAGAGACCTACATTTTATCACTTTTGTTATCGTTGGCGTTCCTTCTACAAAAACATGCTACAACCTTTGACAACAAAAAAATAAGAACTGCTAAAAGCGAAAACTGCCTGGCATGTGGGCTTCAATGCATTGTGCTCAAGTAACCTTTAAGTTATGAGGCTGCTGGGTTACCACGTCAGATTAACCTGATAAAACTAAATTATTTTGTTGCAGTCCTCTCAGACAGAAGGACGGACGGACGGACAGACCTGCAGACAGACAGACAGACAGACAGAGAGCGTCAGCCCTTCGTCAGAGAGAAAGGCTAACGCTCGAAACGTGAGCTTTTAGTTGAATCCCTGTACGGTGGTCAATTCACATTATCAACTTCGTTGATAAAACTGAAATTCTTGTTTACAACTCCTCCACCGACGCAGCACCACAGTTTCTTTAACCTACCTCCTTTTAGACAGACAGATAGATAGATTAATTGGTATCATAGCGGGCTCCGCGCGCGGAGCGCCATAGCTAAGAAAATATGGTAACCCATCCATCCGAGAAATTTTGGTTATGACGTCATCGTACGACCGACCGACCGACCGACCAACCGACCGTCCGACCATCCGACCGACCGTCCGTCCGTACGTCCACCCCATCATGTAAGCCAAAGTCAAATGTGATACTCCAGTTAACCCTTTCGTGTGCAAGCTCGCATATAACCGCACTTCCATATGGACTGTTTTTGGACAGATTATTTGCCCATACACGCAGTTTTCAACCCGCGTTTTTGTGGCGGGAAATTGCGTGGCCAAATTTTGAAAACAGTTTTAAAACAAAGTCAGTTTTGTCTATTTGTTGGCGGAGTGCCAGTGACAAACAGCGGGAGAAAGTGCACGAGTAAACCGGCTGAATTGTAATGTCGAGCAACGGGAGAAAGAACAAAAAAGGGCTCGAGTAAACAGGCTGAATCGTACTGACGAGCAACGGGAGAAAGAACAACAAAAAGCTCGAGAAAAGAGACGAAATTATAGTGAGGAACAGCGAAAAAGAGAGCGTCTTTTGTCAAGCTGTAAAAACATTACCAAGTGTCAGGGAGTTTCAGCTTTTCCTCGTGTTTGCCTGCAGAAGCTTGCATGAAGAGAAAAGATCGTTTGGTCTGGCAAGGTTTCAGTAATTATGCGCTGTCTTCGGACCTTGCTGTGTATTAAAGTGGACGGTTTTGCCGCTAAAATCCTTCATTGAAGAAGCTTCCTTGATAGGCATGAGAAGTAATAAGACTTACCGGGGTACTTTTGTGTGAAATGATCGCTTCTGCTTAAGCTCTGCGTTCGGAGTGATTGTTGACTAACTTTAACTGTGTGCAGGCTAGTACTCTCCTCTTTTGTCTTTTGTATGGACATTTATGCCAAGAAAATTGAATAGCGATTTGTGTCGGTTTGTTACTTGTCTTATTTTTTCCGATTTCTACGAAAAACGTCGAAGAGACAATCGCATCAGTTTCTTTTTTCTTACGTTTTGTTGTTTTCACGCTTCCATCTCAAATTCGTTTTGACTCTTGTTTTTTCCAAATGTTTTCTATCCAATATTTCATCTTGGATCCTACAACGTTTCGTTTTTTCCTGCTGTCGCTCATTTTAGGGCACAAAATTTGTTGAAGAAAAGCCAAACGAAGTCCGGTCGGTTTATAACCTCGGCCGGGCTTGATAAGTTTGACATTTGAAAAACTCTCGTAAAGAACAACAACTCCTTGCCAAAAGTAAACGCGATTTTTAACAGCTGCAGCATTGGAAATGCCAGCAATATGTTGTCCCTCGCAGCAATTCGTAGCAAAGCAATGATTTTGTGTGAAATGACGGCTATTATATCAGCTCTGTGTTCGGGGTGATTATTGACTGACCTAAACTGTCCGTATCGGCAGGTTAGTATTCCTGTTTTGTTTTTTATACGGATACTGATGTCGGATACTCACGAGTTATGTTTATTACTTGTCTTATTTTCCAATTTCTATGAGAAGCGCCGAAGAAACATTCGCATCGCTTTTTGTTTTCTTACGTTTTGTTTTCACGCTTTTATCTCAAATTGGTTTGGACTACTGAAAAAATGCTCGTGTTTTTTTTTCCAAATGTTTTCTATCCGATATCTCATTTTGGATCCTGTCACGGAATTTCTAATATTTACATTTTTCGTCATTGTTTTTGTCTTTTTTGTCATGTTTTTATTTAGCTTTTTGTTAGTTTTTCGGTTTCAGTATTTCATATCGTCCTAGCGTTAATTATCTAGTGTTAATTCAGCGTTGTAGTGTGGTTTGTAATTAGAGATGTATTGTAACTTAGTCTGTAATTAATATCTTGTAAATTTTGTAAAGCGTTATCATAGGAGTGTAAAGTTATCGTGTTTAGGACGTAAGAGTGTAAAATAACATAGGATTGTAAGGTACCGCGTATGTATGTAAAGTGTTAATTGCTAATAGTATGCATCTGTATAAAATGTAAGTTTCGTGGTGAAGGTGGTCAGTCAGTCAGTTGTCAGTTGGAAGGAAAGAAAGTGGGAGAGAAGCAAGAAGAAGGAAAGTTTGCGAACTGAAAGGTCGAAGGCCACGACGTTCAAGAAAACACTGCCAAGAGCCATTGGTAGGAGCCAGCTGTGTCCCACAGACAAAACCCCTTTGTCGGCGGCGGCGAGCGCGAAGGTGTTGGAAAAAGCGAGTACGAAGAAGAAAGATGAAAGCTAAGAGCTAGAGCAAGGTAAAGAAGAAGGGCGCCAAAGGTGAAGAAAGATTGTGAGAAGGTTGATGGTCGTAGGTTGTTTTCGGTTTGTTTGTTTTTTGGAAGAGTATCAAGGACAAGGAATTACTGGACTATCAAAGAACTGAACTAAACTGTCCAATTGTAAATATAAGAGTTAAGTATTCTAATTAATTAATTTAGTGTTATCTTTTAAGTTAGCTTAGTTTTATATCTAAATTATAAGTTAGGAGTTGTTAGTTCTGTGTTTAATAATCTTCTATGTATATTAACTTTATTAAATTTGTAGCATTACTTAGTCTGTTGGTGTGTTGCGGGTTTGCGGGAAGGGTTTTGTATAGTCTTTTGTTCAATCTTGTCGCGCAAGGGAAAGACTCACGTCACAGATCCTAAAACTCTTCCTTTTCCCTGCTGTCGCTCATTTTTGGGCACAAAGAAAGAAAAGCCCAGCGAAGTTCGGGCGGTTTAAATCCTCGCCTCCGCTTTAACGAGAGCCGGATTGACATTTGGAAAACTCTCGCAAAAAGCGACAACCTCTTAGCCAAAAGTAAACACGATTTTTAACAGCTCCAGCCATTCGAAATGCCAGCAACATGTTGCTCCTCAGAGCAATTCTCGTTGTTAGTTAAAAAATCGCAGACTTAAAAGGCTAATTCCAGTAAAAACATCTTTTTTAATTCAATGTTTACGGCTGTCAAATGTTTTTCTGAAACCTATTTGTTTGTCTGTTGTCATTACCAATCAGATGTTATCATTAACAGTGATGTAAAAAATAATACCGCCCACGACTTGTAGTTTGTAGTTTGCAATATTTGTAGTTGATCGAAGTCAAGAATAAAACCATTCTCAACCATTTGCAGTTGATCACCTGAGTTGATTCATAGCTTATCGTGCCGCAGTCACTGTTCACAACGAAAAGTTAGTCATTTTCGCTTAATGTTTTTCGGTGCTATTGTGAAAAGGACACCGACGGCAGTTTTCTATCGTCTTTACTCTTATAGATCACAAAAATGATGCCATAACTAAATAGTCAAAACAAGGCGAACAAAGTACTTTTCTTCTTTTTTGGGTGGTGTCGAACAGTACCCTCTTTGAGGTTTTAACATTTTGTTTGTTGTGGATTATTTTGGTTTGTTAAGAAAATTTGTGACTCAGCCAAAGCACATAACCGGTTGTGAGTGGATTTAAAAGTGAGACTAATCTATAGTTTAGAGATTTATGCTATTTGTATTGAAATGTAATCGGATGTAATGAAACTGTGATGAAGCAAAATCGTTTATGCTCATATAGTCATGTAGTCCCTTGATCCAACGTGGCAAAGGCCGATGATAAATCGAAAATGTACGTTAGCACATGTTTGAATGGTGGCTGTGGCTCTGCAGCAAAACAGTAAAAACTATAATCACAATACAGAAGTCCTTACTAGAGCCGGCTCGAGTCTTGGCATTAATTTTATTTTATTGGTAAATGCCATAGAATAAGGAAAGAACTGTGGAGCTCCGCTTTTAGGCTTGCCTAAATATATATATTAGCTTCTTGTGTGATAGCAAACAGCGAATTTTCTATTTTCAGACAACTGGAAGGTCGTCAATAATGGCACCACTCAAGGAAGCGTAAGCGGGCCTTATCTAGTTAATATCTTTTTGACTGAATGACCTAGAAATGTCTTATAACAATGCTATTGCTCTTTTTAAATTCTCTGATGACTCTGATACAATAGTGTCTTCAGTCAGTAACCAATGTGATCCCTCTGCTAACCTTGTGGAACAGTTCATGACATGGTCTAAGAAGATGGTCTGGGAAGAGTATCAAGGACAAGGAATTACTGGACTATCAAAGAACTGAACTAAACTGTCCAATTGTAAATATAAGAGTTAAGTATTCTAATTAATTAATTTAGTGTTATCTTTTAAGTTAGCTTAGTTTTATATCTAAATTATAAGTTAGGAGTTGTTAGTTCTGTGTTTAATAATCTTCTATGTATATTAACTTTATTAAATTTGTAGCATTACTTAGTCTGTTGGTGTGTTGCGGGTTTGCGGGAAGGGTTTTGTATAGTCTTTTGTTCAATCTTGTCGCGCAAGGGAAAGACTCACGTCACAGATCCTAAAACTCTTCCTTTTCCCTGCTGTCGCTCATTTTTGGGCACAAAGAAAGAAAAGCCCAGCGAAGTTCGGGCGGTTTAAATCCTCGCCTCCGCTTTAACGAGAGCCGGATTGACATTTGGAAAACTCTCGCAAAAAGCGACAACCTCTTAGCCAAAAGTAAACACGATTTTTAACAGCTCCAGCCATTCGAAATGCCAGCAACATGTTGCTCCTCAGAGCAATTCTCGTTGTTAGTTAAAAAATCGCAGACTTAAAAGGCTAATTCCAGTAAAAACATCTTTTTTAATTCAATGTTTACGGCTGTCAAATGTTTTTCTGAAACCTATTTGTTTGTCTGTTGTCATTACCAATCAGATGTTATCATTAACAGTGATGTAAAAAATAATACCGCCCACGACTTGTAGTTTGTAGTTTGCAATATTTGTAGTTGATCGAAGTCAAGAATAAAACCATTCTCAACCATTTGCAGTTGATCACCTGAGTTGATTCATAGCTTATCGTGCCGCAGTCACTGTTCACAACGAAAAGTTAGTCATTTTCGCTTAATGTTTTTCGGTGCTATTGTGAAAAGGACACCGACGGCAGTTTTCTATCGTCTTTACTCTTATAGATCACAAAAATGATGCCATAACTAAATAGTCAAAACAAGGCGAACAAAGTACTTTTCTTCTTTTTTGGGTGGTGTCGAACAGTACCCTCTTTGAGGTTTTAACATTTTGTTTGTTGTGGATTATTTTGGTTTGTTAAGAAAATTTGTGACTCAGCCAAAGCACATAACCGGTTGTGAGTGGATTTAAAAGTGAGACTAATCTATAGTTTAGAGATTTATGCTATTTGTATTGAAATGTAATCGGATGTAATGAAACTGTGATGAAGCAAAATCGTTTATGCTCATATAGTCATGTAGTCCCTTGATCCAACGTGGCAAAGGCCGATGATAAATCGAAAATGTACGTTAGCACATGTTTGAATGGTGGCTGTGGCTCTGCAGCAAAACAGTAAAAACTATAATCACAATACAGAAGTCCTTACTAGAGCCGGCTCGAGTCTTGGCATTAATTTTATTTTATTGGTAAATGCCATAGAATAAGGAAAGAACTGTGGAGCTCCGCTTTTAGGCTTGCCTAAATATATATATTAGCTTCTTGTGTGATAGCAAACAGCGAATTTTCTATTTTCAGACAACTGGAAGGTCGTCAATAATGGCACCACTCAAGGAAGCGTAAGCGGGCCTTATCTAGTTAATATCTTTTTGACTGAATGACCTAGAAATGTCTTATAACAATGCTATTGCTCTTTTTAAATTCTCTGATGACTCTGATACAATAGTGTCTTCAGTCAGTAACCAATGTGATCCCTCTGCTAACCTTGTGGAACAGTTCATGACATGGTCTAAGAAGAACAATATGTCTCGCAGTCCAGAAAAAATGTAAAGAACATCTTCACAAGCAAAGGTGACAATTTTCAATATAACCCTGTATTTGCAGACATTCCTCAATGTACTAGTCTTGTGCTACTTGGGCTTACGATCCAGAGTGATAGCAAGTTTCGAGAGCAAGTTAATCTTAAATTAATTAAATTAAATAAATGGTTTTATGTTCTAAGGACCCTTCGAAAGAGCAATATTCACAGGCTGAAATTGATCACTTGTTCACTTCCTTAGTTTTGCCTTATTTTATAAATGGGATTAACCGTATACGGAGCCGGCGTCTGAACCTGATCTTAATATCATACAGAATTGTATAGGATAGTTAGGAATTTTTGGTTAGCTACCGCATTTTGTGTTATTACGTATTATGCTATTCATGTAACATAGGATATATATTTTTATCTTGTGGAAATAAAGACCATAATTTTATTATGATTATGATTATTATTGTTGTTATTACTATTATAAACAATTATTTGATGAGGTTTTTGTATCACAATAATATATTACAAAAATATATATTACTAGGTTATCGCAAAATATCGTGATTTGCCAGTGGCGAGCAGATCAATTATTTGCCTGAACCTTCGGCTTCGGCAAATAATTGATCTGCTCGCCACTGACAAATCACGATATTTTGCTCAACCTCGTCCAATAATTGTTAATTATTAGTTATGTGCAAGTAACACGTTACCTACCTCCAATAGAAAATTAACCCGCCACCAACTGCTGGCACAAGAAGTATTATTAAGACCACAGGTACAGCTATTGCAGCAGCAGACACCGAGCTTCCCTGCGCTTCGCTGTTTCCTCCAACATCTGTAATAACCAAAAAATATGCAAATAAATTATAGATCGAACCAGCAGCTGGTGAATGCCGGCAGTCGTTCAAGAGAGCATAGTAACAACTAAACACACCTGAGTGCTAAATGCGAAATATCTTTGTGCAGCCTTACGGTGAATTTTGGTAATAGACCCTTCTCCAAAATGGCGGCTAAAAATTCAAATAAGTGAAAATTAAAAATGCATAACAGCACTAGAAAGAGCACCTTTACTTTAGTAACCCTGCAAAGTTTCAACATATCAGGTGTAATATCAGCTGAGAAAATGTAAGTTGAATAATGAAAAATTTACAGATGTTTGTATGACTAGGGGTATACGCGATACCCCCAGTCATACAAACGTCTATAAATTTGTCAAATTTGAACTTACCTTTTCTCAGCTGATATGACACCTGATATGCTGAAACTGTGCAGGATTACTAAAGTAAAGGTGCTCGTCCTATTTCTGGTATCAATTTTTCATTCAGTTCAGTTTTAACTCATTCAAATACATTGCCGCCATTTCGGAGAAGGGTCTATTAAATGCTGTTATCGTTTTTAAAGGTGTAGCAGAGGTTTTTAAAGGTGTTGTAACAAATGATGCGATTAGTCCACATTAACTTGTACTCCGCGTAGGTGATTTATAACTTGTGTTTAGCAAGACAGTCTTTCCATTAGTCAGATTTTTTTCTATTTTAGCTCTTAAACATCTCCGGCTTTTATTGCTCTTCTACATCTCCTCTAATATTCAACTGTTCTTGGGACTTTTCAAATAGGGGTGAAACATTATTGATGATGTTAAATCCACGGGAGTGTTAAATTTTTGCGGGTCATGGATCCCAGATAATTGTCGCGGGTCGCGCGAATAGCGCCGGCCTCGGGTGAATGGTTGCAGGTCGTGAGTGAATTGTCGCTGGTTGAAAGTGAAAACCAATAATCACGGGGCGCTCGTCTTATCTCTTGCTTACGTGCTCGTACATGGCATGTAGAAATGGCGGGATAGGAGCTAAGATAGAGCTGTATTTTAATACACTTTATTCTTGGAGAGACCCCATAGCTCTCCAAACGCGGTCTGTGATTAGAGACCGAAACAATGATGATACAACACAAACCATACCCCTAGCCTTGATAACAAAAGAAGGTACAGATCATAGGGACCAATGAAAATCGAGTAGATATGGAAGAGCTTAAACGACGAGCGTTGACTTCACTACAATAAAAGGTCATGATTTTAATCGGTTGATACGGTGAAACCTTTACCACTCGAGTACTAGGGCCCGGGTACCGGCACAAAATGGTGCTGTGTTCAGACACTGGGTTCCCAGATATGTTGATATGTTCACATTCACTCCGTCGGACGCCATTTTGAAATCTAGACCACCCTTAAACAAAGTAAGGAATTTTGGGCACACAAAACAGTGGTTTATGGGTTAAGTGCTAGATAACTAACCAAAAACGTCTGCACACAAGGAATCAGTGTCCAGTTGAGTGCCCGAGTACAAGGTCGAGACATGGGTACTTGAAAAAAAGGTGTGTTCACATTAGTGCCCATCAAGAATTGTACTCGGGCACCAAGTGTGAATGCATCTTTATATAATATAAGTTTACTTACATAATTGAGATATGTTATTATAAGTAATGATTAAAATTTTCTTTGATTTAGTTTAGTTTTTAAGCCAGTGAAATTTCGCGAGGTCACGGGTTCAAAACCTGTTGAAATCCTGAATTTTTTTTCAGGCTTCTTTACGCAATTACATAAATATTACAACTGCGAGGATCATTCTTCACTTGATTTCATTACCGCGGTTAAGGTTCATATATGATTTATTTCATATACACCATTCTCAAAAGCTATATAGTATGTGACCTTCCATGGGAAAACGCACACTAACGCTTAGCCGTTTAAACGGGCAAAAATAAACGAATAACGAACGGCAAACAAACGCTTTTGGACGGCGTTTGAACGCTTTTCATTGCCGTTTAAACGGGTGAATAAATTAAACGAACGGGAAAGGGTAAGCGTTTAAACGGGGGAATAAATTAAATGAACGGGCAAGGATGAGCGTTTAAACGTGGGTGAATAAATTTTACGAACGGCAAACATGAACACTGGCGAACATAACGAGCGGATGGGCGCAACGCTGAACGGGCAAACACAAAGCGTTGTGATTTTTTATTGAATCAGTTCAAATCGTCTCGACCTCTTCTCCGGTAAAATACAATTTTCTTTGCCTTCTCTCGCACTTAAAATGCTTAATCAATGCTTAAGTGGACGAACAAAGATTAGTTACAACACACGGGCACAGACGCTAACACGCGGGTGAAGAAAGTATAAAAGCTCATCCGCAGTCACGCTGTTACTCCACGCTGATTGGATGATGATAAAGAATGCATCCAATCAGCGTGGAGCAAACAGCGTGACTGTTGCTGTTAGCACACGAAATCCCGACCGCGGATGCTGGTCGCTTTGAAGCTGTATTTCTGGAAAATTATTTGGCGGTTAGCACTTGTATTTTTAATGGATCTTCGATTGAAAGCCACGAGAAGAAGCATCAACCTTTCAGTTTATCTGGTGTTCGATTTGAAGTGCAAATATTCCCTGCGGTTTTAACCCTGCAAAATAATATTCCCTTCGCGTGGGCGACTATTCAACGTGACATGAACATCGTCACGTGGCGTTTGTCAAAAGTAAAGACCGATCAACAGTGAGGCCGTTTCCTTTTCAGGCGCGGGACTTGAGTTATAAAATAATTTTATAAGCTGTTGTTCAGTTAGAATATGCCTGAAAGCGTTGAAGGCTAACTACGACAAGACTTAAAGACGCTAGCAATAGCGTACATGCAGTAGATGCTCCGAATTCGCGAACACCATCCAGTGACTATCGAACATCGATCGACGCTGTATTCTCGAAGATTGCAGCATTCAATCACTGCGCTTTCTCCTCAGGCACGTCATATGGACACTATGTCTTCTTTATAACTAACAGTTAAGAGTGTTGTTTTTTTCTACAATTATCATTCGTCGCAAAATAATATTGGCTTGACTGGAAACGCTCCATGGCTACCGGTATACTGCCTTCTTGCCGGCATAATAATTATGTATCGTACTTCCGATTCGAGCACCGTGCTGGTTCACTTTCGATTCACTTAAACATACTAGGACGACTACAACGATAGCGGATGGACCATCGTGACCCAGCATTTCAACGGTTTCAAACGCTGCGTTTCTTTTTACGTTTAAACGGACATGAAAACGATTTCGATCGATGCGAACGAGTTAAACGGGTGAATATTTTAACTAAACGGAGGAATATTTTAACTAAACGGATAGCTCCTGCCGTTCAAACGGTAAAATGAACGCCTCAAACGCTTTCTCACGGCGTTTAAACGGCAAACGAACGGATAACGAACGGCTTAGGCCGTTTAAACGGCTAAGCGTTAGTGTACGTTTTCCCATGGAAGGTCACAGTTGTTTATAGTAGTAATGCATTGTTTTGATACTTAGCTTTAATGAGAAATTGCATTTATAGATCTTTCACATCTTAATAATTTAAATAATATGGCATACCCTTGGTTTCCAGTAACTTCTGGCTTAACGGGCCAGGACCAACTGCAGTATAGGCTCTCACAGATATAACGTACTTAGATCCTAACTTGAATCCGTACAGAACAACAAACGTTGCTGTTGAATTCAAAACGCTGCTACTGGCAACAGATCGTTTTGATCTAGCTTCACTGAAAATTCTCTCTCGCTTGACTTCATACACGGTGACTTTGCCATGGCTGTTTTCTCTTGTTAGAGGTGCCCATGAGATGTTGAAAGTTGTTTGATTCATTTCAAAAAGGACCAGGTTATCTGGACCTACGCTGGGCACTGATAAAGAACATCGATACATACTATTAGTAAATTGGCTAGTACACGTTTGTTGCGGGAATGGGTGTATGGTGCAACGTACATGAAATGCCTTCTTCCATACGACCTAGAAAAAGCTGTCGCTACCAGGAGTTCCCGTAAATGCGATTAAGGAGGCTCGCAGCAGTTTTTCTGCTTGGGGGTGTTGAAATAAAGTAACATTTGTCATAGAAGACAGCCTTCGATTTCCTTAAGTTTTAATTTATTCTGATTACGAGGTTTGTGACCTCAGTATCATATGATCGCAGTCACCTAGCTAGAACGCTCAATGTGAATTGAAAATGTTTTTCTATGTTTCTCTATGTTTTTTTTTTTAACAGAGAAAAATGGTGTAAATTTTCGCATTTCTCCAACAAGCTTCAAGAAAGATGCGTGGATGAACAAAACGAGCCTTTTATTTGTAATTCAGTTATTTGAAAACGCTCTTTCTGTTTTCTTTTTTTCTAACTTGGCGTACAAGTTGTGGGACTTGATTAAATTGAGCAGCCTTGATTTGCTTATGAACCGACGAGAAAATAAACTTTGGGAATATCACAAGCTGTAAGCTTTCTCTGTATAAAACCCAACAAGCTGTAAGCTTGTGAAGCCATGTGGAAGAAATGTTGGTTTTTGGGGAGAGGGGAAATTTAAACCAGAATACCCGGAGAAAAACCTGTCGGAGCAAGGAAGAGAACCAACAAGCTCAGCCCATATGAGACACCACTACGCCATCCCTGCCTCCCATACATCAATAAGATGCTGTAGTGTTAAGGAAATCGAAGCTTGTCTTCTATAAGAAATTTTTATTTCAACAGATACACCCCAGAGCCAGAGCCAGAGCCAGACAACGAAAAAAAAATAACTGTAGCGAGCCTCCATCAGTCTGCTTTATCAACATATACTGCGCTGATGTTTCCATTTTGGCCACTGTTTCTCTGTATACATGTCTCAGTAAAACGTAGATTGATATTGTTGTCAAAAAACTAAAGTGAAAAGATTCAAATAGATGAATGAAAACATGCCTACTCATCCAATATCAAACCAGATCCAGTATCGTCTATGCGTTCCCTAGTATTTTTTCTGAAGCACCCGTCATTTTCTCCACTAAATTGACCCAAGTAATACTTATTAACCCAATGTTTACGAATACTGCAAGGTAGCTCTATAATAAGCCCAACCGAAAAACCACGACGCAATAAACGTTTCCGAATGTTGTTCTTCCGTGAGGTAAAAGCATTGCGTATTTGTTGTGTGTTATATGCTAACAAAATCCGAGTACATCTCCTCCGTCATGAGCGAAACGGCATGCACCTTCAGTACTCAATCTATCCTTTTTCAAGGAAAACAAGTCCCCCGACAGCAATTAATAAACTCATCAGTAATTGAATGCGGGAAAACAATAATCATTTTTTTTACTCACCATCCTCATTCGTTCTCTCAGTTTTAACTGGACTTTCCGGTCCATCCCCAACAGAGGTGAACGCCAACACCTTGAATTCATATTCTGTGTATTTAAGGAGGCCAGTGACAGTCTTACTGAAAGTTACGCCATTATTAATTAGTTCAGCGTTAACTGGTCCAGCAGAGCCCTTTTGTTTGTAGAACAGTTTAAATCCTGTGATGATTCCATTTCTGTAGTCTGCTGGTAGTGGCTGCCATGTGGCAGTGATGCTAGTAGAAGTTGCTACAATTACGGTAAAGTCGGTAGGAGCTTGTGAAGGAACTGAAATTAGAAAGGCAATTCACTAATCAGTTACATGTGTTAATGACCGCCGACCGCCGGGAGGTCAAGGGTTCGATTCAAACCCCGGCCGGACCGACACTCAATCTCTTGCATGGGTCGGGTGGGGTGGGTGAGATGAAATATATATATACACCACATAGAAGAATTGGAAAGTGACACGTTTGTTGTGACTATGCTGATACCTTTACCTTTTCCTTTGACAATAGGTCACACAGTTATTGGCGGAATAACAAAGGGAGCAGTGGAATGGTGACGCGGTGGTTACATGGAGAGAGACCCTAGATACTAGCAAATTGCCTGCCAACCTAAGAAGGTGAGGAAACAAGCTGCTTTCGCTTCTTAAGAGCTGTGACATAACTCACACTACGTTGGCAACGCTCAGTACACGAATCAAATTTCCCCGTCGGTGTGAATCAAATGAACTTAATCTTCGAAAGTTTTATATTTCAGGGTTACTGAGAATCACTGCAGTTTTGGTAAGATAGGTCTCCTTGATGAAGATATTACCAAGAACGTACTGAAGAACTGTCGTGACCAAAAATGAACTCAATGGAGAGGATTGTCTATTGATCTTAAAGTGGATATCTCATTTATGGATCAAAGAATCCACATCTAGTCCTCGGGATCTTTTCGCACAAAACCCAGAAATTTCTGGTGTGTATCTACTGAGCGAATTGTTGTGTACTTAGCAAGTCTATCGGAACTACACATCTGTTACATTTCACGGACATCTGGGAATCGATCAGGGGAAAGGGACGTCGAGTTTTTATTGAAAGCGATGAAAGAGGTTCACTGCTCGTAATGCATACCTTTTCACAATACGCCCGTTTAACTTTGAGCCTCTACTACAATTTAATTATGTATAAATAATCCTCTTAGGCCACCATTTATACTGTTCCTGTTACCTGCTTTGTGAGGTTTCGCATATTTGACTCAGCAAAGTGCTTTCGAACAACTTGTGCACATAGTGTTACTCTGACCTATTTCGTTGCCCCCCCTTCCGGGGGGTACTCCCCTATATGGGCTATATAGGTATGTGCGGCACCAAAGGGTATCCCGGGTTTCTTAGCCGTTTTGGTTTGAAATATAAATAGGGTATCAATTTTGACCATTGTAGTCTGAAATAGGGTGTGGTTTGTGCACTCTAGTCTTGAATTGGCGGCACATTATACAACCTGCTTTATAGTGTGGAATTTTAAGCTCGAAACTTTGTACAGTTATGTATCCTCCTTAGTAACATCGGTCTTACCTAGGGAACTTATTGTAAGGCAGGTCTGAAATAGGGTATTGATTTAAGGGTAAGGTCTGAAATAGGGCATCAAGTTTTTGATCAGGTCTGAAATAGGGTAGGGAAAATCACATATATTGGTCTGAAATTGAAGCTTAAAGCAGTAGCTTGAACTAATGCGCAGTCCACACTCATTTGATAGAACACGAATTTGCTGAACGCATTCACTAACCCAAAATATGCCTCGATCACTCTTTTCTTTCAATTTTGCTGAGTGAAATGGTATATTACTCTGACAAATAGTGTTAGCATCGAGTTTGAGTTCTGGAGAATAGTTAAAACCACTAAGGTGAAAAACGAAACTCACTACTACTTTGACCGCCGACCGATTGACTTAGTTGGTCTGCCAGACTACCGTGCGGGAGGTCGTGGGTTCAAAGCCCCGGCCAGACCAACACTCAGGGTCTTTAAATAACTGAGGAGAAAGTGCTTCCTCTGCAATGATATCTGCAAATGGTTAGACTTTCTAGTCTACTCGGATAACTACAGTCACTAACCTATTTGGCAAGTCTCAAATCTTACCGTCTTCATTTGTCCTCACTACTCTAACAGTGCTTAGTGGTCCGTTACCCACAGATGAGAAAGCCAACACTTGAAACTCGTATTCTGTGTATTTACCCAGGCCAGTGATATCTCTAGTGAGAGTTGAATTACTCGGAATGGTAACAAAAGAGTGTTGGTCTGGAGAGTTTTTAATTCTGTACAGCAGTTTGAATCCTAAGATTACACCGTGCAAGGACTCTGCTGGAGGTAGCTGCCAAGACGTGCGTACGCTGGTGGAAGTTAGGACTGTGACTCTGAAGCTTCCAGGAGCTTGACTTGGACCTAAAAGAGAAAACGACGGTGACGAATTAAAGGGGTATGAAATTTGATAGAAGTATTGTCTCATGACCCGTGGACTCAGCATTTTGGGACTTACGTCAGAGCTGCTAAAAAAATTATCCAACTTGTGATTAATTGAAAGCACTATTATTAACGTTCGACGAAATACAAATCTT
Organism: Galaxea fascicularis; assembly: GCA_948470475.1. Taxonomy (NCBI): domain Eukaryota; kingdom Metazoa; phylum Cnidaria; class Anthozoa; order Scleractinia; family Euphylliidae; genus Galaxea; species Galaxea fascicularis. The sequence continues at coordinate 12,098,340 of OX419347.1, forward strand.
TGACACTCATCACTCAGATTTATTTGCGCCTCCACAAATGTTTTCAGTTATACCTTGGTCATAAATGGCAGGTTAGAGTGTTTCGCTCACCAGGAGCACAACTCAAAGATCAAATACCTTCAAACAAGGACAAAGTTAATCAGGTTACCTGCAGGTTTAAGAAGACCATACACCTCTACTCTTAGTGCCTTTAGCAAATGGGATGTGATTGGCTGAAATCGGATAAACCTGGCTCTTGTAAGTTTTTTAAGATTGTGCTTCACAATATCATTTCTTCCATCATTTCCGTGAAACACCTGGAAAGCAAAAGCAAAACAAAACAAGCCGATAAACTTCACCAAACAGGATTTAACCACCAATATTCCCCACCCTTCCCTTACATAAATCTATTGGACGCCGAATCAACGCCTCAATGCACGTGTTGAGCATCAAATTAATTTGACTTGGCAAAGATATTTTATATTTTGCGAATATGAAGCTGCACTATTACCGCGGTTTTCGGCTCCTATGGAATCTCAAACTGCATAGGATTTTACGAAGAAATAAAAACAATTTTACCTGTTACTGTGAAGAGGTTTAAATCTTAAAATACCCGTTCTTTTGATAGCTGTGCATTGTTACTGCACTTAAACGAACCTTATCTACACTATTTTCTTTGTAAGTGATCCATTCTGTGCCGTTTAGGGATAAAAGTAACTTGTATGTCTTTGTCCAATGATCTGCGCCTGGGCTTCCTTGTGTAGCTACAGCGCAGATAAAGAACTCGTGCTGCAGGTTGATTTGTAGGTAGTCATCATCATTATTGTTAGTGCTGGGTGACCACGCACCATTCCCATTCAATCGACCTTTGAAAGCTTCAGTGTCTACAGACGATGACGAGGCGGAGAAATTGCCGTCCAGAAAAGCAAAACTGCTGGCCAGACCAAGGGCCTGTATCTGGCATCCTAAAAGACAAAATAATCATGAAATTTAAACCAAAGTAAGAAAGTATTTTTGGATTGGGTGGCATGGCAGGACTGACTTGAGCTGAATATTTCTCGACGAAAATGTGGAGGACAGAAAAAAAAGTGGTGGATCTTATAATTAAATAATTTAATTTCAGTTCAAGTTCTTAACATTATTTAAACTATAAAGCATAATTTAGCTAGTCGATTATGTCTTTATTTAGTCCTGAAGCCAACAACATTACATTATAGAAGTGTAACAGAAACTAAGTAGCTCGCAGTTGATAGGTGCTCCGTGGATTACGTTACAAGTCGTTGTTACGGAAACTATCGTCTTAGTTACGAATAATTGGGAGGAGAACTCCTGTGTTGTATATCACTCATACCTCTTCGTGCAGAATAAACTTCGACTTCACAGAGCGTGAAATCATCTTTGACGTTACTAGTTCTTCTAATTGTGACGTATCGGCCGAACAAACTGGGGCGACAGTAAAAGGATTCGCCTTTTCCTCCAGCAACACGGAAGCCATCACCACACTTGGGATTGGTCACGCCTCCATTATTGGGTGATGAACCTGACAAAAGCGAGAAACTATTGGCTGTGAAGTAAGATTAATATGACGAGTTCCTGAAAGAACCACGTTATGACGGCTTTTGCCAAAATCGAGATGCACAGCTTTTAAAGAGTACAGCTTCCTTTTGCGAGTTTCCGCCGATAAAATTCAAACTTTACCGCCTAAGATGGGCAGTTCTTCTTCCTTAATTACAACCTTTAAAACTGGCCGTCCATTAACGTTTTTGTGTACTTATATCAGGGAAAATGTCTTTTTTTCCCATGTTTATTTAGTGCTACTATGACATACATACATACTTCCTTTCTGCACCATTTTAAAATACAAACAAGTTGTCTGTACGAGAAGTCGAATGCCGTTTACTATTTTGAAATCTCTTTATGTTCAAGAGATACTCAAGTTTTTGAAATGTGCAAATTAGTCAAGTGTTCACGTCATAAACTCAACCAAATTTTGATCAAATATGATGGAAAAAGATATCTCAGCCAATTCGTATCAGACATGCTTGACTTTTTGCAGCAAGATTCTACCAGATATGCTCCACAATATGAGTTTACCAGTCTTTTTTACCATGGCAACATACTGGGTTCTAGACCTCCCTGATATTAATGGCTTTGCAGACCACCTTTGGCGTTCTATTTTCATATTTGCCAATGGTGCCTCATCTGCATGATCCAGCAAGTATATTAAAAGTTAGTTCGACTTCGTAGCCTTGCTAAATTTTTTTCGAGCTGAAAATCACTAAAATATCTAAATAAGGTTGGAAGGGGCTGGAAAAGAGTGAGTTGCCATGAGAACCGAATTTTTTACAACCGTAGGTGTGTTGCCTGTAGAACTATTAGCCTACCAAGTTTCAATGGCCTTCTTCTTCAAATTGATTGAGATAGCTTTATTTATATACTTGATGTAATATTGAGTTGAGTATGTCGTCAACAGTCCTTGCGATCGGTGAGAAAGACGCCGTATCGTTTTTCTTGGGCCAAGTCCCCAGTCCTCAATTACGTCCGAAGCCCACGGAGTATTTAATAATGTACATGGCGGATGAAAAAAATCGGTTGTGTTTGACTGTGAGAAAGAGAATTCAAAGGCCTCGTATATCGGATAAATTGGAGGTGCTAGAAATCAGCAACACATGCAAGAAAGAAGGACTCTTTGCACAGGTTGCCAAAACACCAACACCAAAGGTTCACAAGTTGCTGCAATGGACTAACAGTATCTTCCTTATCGAGATGGGAATATGTATTTGGCGGCGTGTCCCTGAACACTGCAGGAAAGAAAAGTAAGAACTTGATTACTCTCAAGATGGCTGCAGAGTACGTACAAATAAAAGCAGATACCAGTGCAGAAGCCGACAGTCGTTCCCTATGAGGTGTACAAGGAAATCGCAAAGACACCTCTTGAAAGGGTGGCCTGCAAAATATCCAAGCCTGACGAAAGAAGTCTTATTGAATTAACTATTAGGATCACCCCTGAAAATAAAGTTGAAGTGGCGGGAGAGGGCCCCGCACTTAAAAGATTGCTTCGCGGGTCCTGATGGTAAAGATTAAACAGATACTGATCAGAAGTTGAGAAGAGTGCTTAATAGAGGCAAGGAAGTCGGATTGAAGTTCAACCCACAGAAAGTGAAACTTCGAGTTTCTGAGGTACGTTGGACATGCGTTCCCAGCTGATGGCTTAAAACCAGATCCTAAGAAGGTCTGAGCAATCATTTAAATGCCGCCTCCTGCTGACAAAGAAGGTGAGCTTCAGATATTAAGAGCTGTCAGTTAGCTAGACAAGTTCATTGAACTCAAAACCATTCTACGACAATCCGTCTCACAACTTTCCGCAACCGACAAAAGTGGGAGTCATTGCATGGGTAAACATGGAAAGTAGTTGGGACTTGTTTAATGAGTCGCTTGGCCACAACGAAACAGCAGTTGTCACATTAGCCATGAACAAGATGTCACAAGTTTTTACGCAACTACTTCACAAGTACTTGCTATTGCAATTGTTTGAAAATGGTGGCCAAACGAACCTATTAGTTACTAACCTCTATTCAGAGTACTTCGAAAAAGAGTTACTTCGTCAGAACACAGCCATGTGTCATCAACAACTTGAAGAAAATATTTGCAAGGCTTGGAATCCTAGAGAAAGTGTCAGTGACAGTCACACACAGTGCAACAACACCAGATATTTGTTCAGTAACAATCATGAGTTCAACGGTAATTTGCTGCAGAGTCAGGAGGGTTTTGCCATACAACCTGCAACTCACCAGGGCATCCCTAATCAAATGGTGCACCAGAAAGAGCCTGTACAGACTGCAAAAACTGCTAAAGTAGACTGCAGCTGACAACGAAAGACCCATTATTGTGACGGACGGCTGAGGTTCCGCGGCATAATATTCATAGACGATGTTGGCTTGTCCTCTGAGCAGTTGCTGACGAATCGACTTACTGGAACAATGATACTAACTCACCAATTAAGTCTCTTGTTACCGCAGCCACTAGATTCTAGTCGAGTTCTTAAAGACCTTAATCAGCGATAGTGCAATACCAAGACTGATTATGACAAGCAGAGTAGAGATTTGCCTCCGCTTAGAGTTGGAGACAAGGCGTCCGAATAGAAAGAAGGAATAAGGCATGAAAATTCTACAGGGGCTTTAGCCCTCCACTGCCCTTCCCCCTGCTACGGACCTATAGAATAACTTAAGCTGTCTATCGTTGTTGTTACACGCAAAAATTTGGTTTTAGCAAAGAAGTTGATAATGTAAATTGACCACCGTACAAGGATTCTCCAAGCTTGCGTTTCGAGAGTTAGCCCTTCATCAGAGCGAATCCGATCCAAATGTCAAATCACCAAAATCCAATCACAACTCCCCAACCAACGACGCAACACAGCTTCTTTAGAAACTACCCCCTTTGTCACTGCTATTGTTGAATGGAAGACGTTTAATGGTTGTTCCATGGGCTTTTGCTGCAGAGCTTGTGTTCAAATGTAGGGTCACTGTATGTTTGCATAATGAGTGACTAAAGGACCGGAAAACATGAAACCTAAGGTAATAATTTATTCTCTCTCTGGTCACCAAAAGCTGAGAGGCTAGATAGCATAGAGATTTAGGCATTTTATTGATAGAGAAGAACGCAGCTTTGTAACAGCCAGTCGGGGTTGAAATATGGAGTTTTCAGTTCAAATGCATTTATAACGGAACTACCGCTTAATAAGAAAAAAACTTAGACCCAAGTAGTGAGATCAGTTTAAGGTAGCTCAAAACAGTTTCCAGCACTTTCCAAGTCGTAGATTTTGATGGGTCATTATTACCACTCTTTATCAGTTGATGCTATAATCATGGTGTAACATAGCGGCACCAAATTAGCACCTATTGTATATTACATTTCGCATACACATATGTAAGTAGGTTGGCACATTATGCATGTAACATAGCGGCACCAAAGTAGCACCTATTGTATATTACATTTCGCATACGCATATATAAGTAGGTTAGCACATTATGGATAAGCAGAGAGCACAGACAACCACGCGGTGTGTGCGAATAACCAGAACAAACTTCATCGACATCCGACTACACATGGTATCACAAAACTGCCCAATCATTGGAGAATACGTTGGTATTATTTTGGTGACACTATAGGTTACCATAGCAACAGTATGACCTGCTAAAAACACCCTTAATTTCAGCTTTAAGCGCTTATATTTCAAAAACGGCAGGGTGAATTTTTTCTTATTATAGAATTTTGATAAGCAGGACGAGATACAACTTTTCGCAAAGTTTAAATAAATTCCGAACATGGAGTTCAGAGACACCTTAAAGTTTCGAAAATTTAAGGTGGCTCTGAACCCCATGTACGGAATTTGTTTAAACTTTGCCAAAAGTTGCATCGCATCCTGCTTATCAAAATCCTACAATAAGAAAAAATTTCAACGTGCCGTTTTTGAAATATAAGCGCTTAAAGCTGAAATTAAGGGTGTTTTTAGCAGGTCACAGTGTTGCTCTGGTAATCTATAGTGTCACGAAAATAATACCAACGTATTTACCAATGATTAGGCAGTGTTTTGATACCATGATTGTAACACCAACTGATAAAGAGTGGCATTAATGACCCATCAAAATCTACGTCTAGGAAAGTGCTGGGAACTGTTTTGAGCCACCTTAAGTTCTTTTGACTGATCTTAGAGTCATGTATGGTTGATATGCTTCAATGTGACTGCGCGATGCAGTTAGGAGTCATATATGGTTAAAAATTGGACTATGTGACTGCGTGATGCAGTCGTAGTCTATACCTACATTTCACCCGTGCTCGCCACAAGAGTCTCCAGTAGCTCAGTGGTTAGAGCATCCGTACTAGATCTCGGAGGGTCGTGGGTTCAAATCCCATCTGGGGCTCGGATTTTTTCCGAGTTCCCATAAGATGCAAAACATATCCATTTACCCTAGTTAAAAAGGTAAATGGCGCTGGAATAGACTGAGATGTTCTCATAAAAATGTTCATGGAATGTGCCACTCCAAATTGCTGCAAGATAAATATTTGAAAAAGTCAAGACTTCTAAAGCTTTTTTTCTTGTAAATCAAAAGTTCAAAGTCAGCACCAGCACTAAATACAAACAAACCTTCCCGTCATCCCCTCAAGGTATGTGTAGGTTAAAAAAAACAAGGCTTTTCTTTGTATTTGTGTTTGGAACCTGTTACGAGTTCGATTGTGTTGTGACGAGTGAGAAGTGGGTTGTTTGTAGACTAAACAGAACGCAGGGTTGTCGGAACAGCAACAAGGTTATTTATTCCACACGAAATGTAGTAAACTCTGCACAAGGCTTCACAATAAGCTCACTCTAGGCTTATAAAATTACACTCGACCTCCGTCAAACTCCAATACTCACGGCCTCTGCCAAATGTACACGACCTCTGTTACACTTCAATAAACACGGCCTCTGCCAACTGTATAAACGACCTCTGTCAACTTCAATAAACACGGCCTCCGCCAACTGTATAAACGACCTCTGTCACACTTCAATAAACACGGCCTCCGCCAACTGTATAAACGACCTCTGTCAACTTCGGGTATATATGTAAATAAAAATTTTGCAGTTTTATATATCTATAGATAGCTAATAAAATTTCGCAGTAAACATTATCAGTATACTATTATTATGCTATCAGTTTTATATATTCTATAGATAGCCAATAAAATTTCGCAAAAAACATTATCAGTATACTATTATTATATACCGAACGTAAATTTCGCAGTAATTGAAATTCCATTAACTGCGAAATATTTTACCCTGAAAATGTATGGTATAACCACAAATTTCGCATTTATTGAAATGTCATTAACTGCGAAATGTTTCCTTGTAAATTTATATTGAGACCACAAATTTCGCAGTTATTTAAATGTCATTAACGGCGAAAAGTTCTGTCTAAATATGTATGGGCACCATAATATTTCGCAGTTATTGAAATGTCATTAACGGCGAAATGTTTCCGTCCTAATATATGTGTGAACCACAAATTTCGCAGCTAGTTCAATGTCATTAACGGCGAAACGTTTCCGTCTAAATATAACTTGGAAGCTTAGAATTTCGCAGTTATTTAAATGTTATTAACTGCGAAACTTTTCCGTCCAAAAGAAAATTGGAACCATAGAATTTCGCAGTTATTGAAATGTCATTAACTGCGAAATGTTTCCTTCCAAATATGTATTGGAACAACAAATTTCGCAGTTATTTTAATGTCATTAACGGCGAAAAGTTCTGTCTAAATATATACGGGCACCATAAAATTTCGCAGTTATTGAAATGTCATTGACCTCGAAATGTTTCCGTCCTAATATATGTGTGAACCACAAATTTCGCAGCTATTAAAATGTCATTAACGGCAAAATGTTTCTGTCTAAATATATCTTACAACCACACATTTCGCAGTAACTGAAATGTCAATAACGGCGAAACGTTTTTTTGTCTAAGTATGCATTGGAACCATAAATTTCGCAGTTATTGAAATGTCATTAACGGCGAAAAGTTCCCCTCTCGCTAAAAAGTAGAATCACCCAGGGGCACCCAACGTCAATTTTCGGAAAATATCTGTTCGGAAGACGATTTGAGATCTAGAATTTTCGGAACATTTGTTGTAAAATTTCTTGCTTGCCTGCCTCTCCTAGGATTTTCGAACATCTAAAAAATGGTATAATTGCCCAATTTTAACGGATTTTTACCCTAAAAAGGTCACCTAGAATTTTCGGGAGCCTTATTTCTGGCTGAAATTTTCGAAAAGGTAAGTTTTGATCCCTATAATTTTCGGATCACTAAACTTTCAGCTAGGAAATCCGAACAGATGAAAATTTTTTAGGAGATAAAAATATGCTTATATCTACCATTTAAATACTAAAATACGTTCAACAATGCTATGTTTAGTGGTTCTGAACTATATTCTCGTTGAGTGCCCCTGATCACCGCAGGTAGCCCAAGCTACTTTGGGAACCGTCAACATGACATTGCGTTACAGCGTTATTATAAGAATTTGTTTGGGAATGTAATGATCGTACAAAATAGTTCAAAATAAGAAAAACGAAATAAGAAAATAGACTTCCCTGTCCTGTTGTGTGTATAACTTGCGTTTTTATGACGTTTGGATGGGTTTCAGAGCGATTTCAGTGGGTTTTAGCTTCTCTGTATTCTTCTCCATATGAAGAGAGCCTTGTACGCCCTTTGAGCGCTAGCCTGCAGAACAGGTGTATTTTTTGCGTATTCAGGCGGACAGAGGATAAAGCGAGGCGAGCGCAAAGGAAAGAGCGCAAAATAAATAACGCCTTTACGTATACCATTGTTCAAGCTGTTCCGCGCCTAGACACACCCTACAACACCAGTTAATCACAGCGTTAAAAAACAGTGGCAATCATGGCGCGTTGTGGGCCAAATGTACAAATTTCAAAGGTCGATCTTGTTTTCATCTCTAAAACGGAGAAAGTACTTCTTTGGGAATTAAAATGGAAAGGAAAAACACAAATAAATATTTAGGTGGCCTCAGAATGGAATATTAAGGTGTACAGAGTCCTCAAACCGAATACGAATGATTTGAGCCAAGAAAGCCTTAGAAACAATGCAGGAAAGATGTATATAACTTACCAGTGGCTTTCGATACACGTCTCTGAAATGAAAGAAAAATTCCTGTCCCGAGCAGGATCCGAACCCGCGACTCCCCGCATACTAGTCGGGCGTGATATCTTTTATTTCAGAGACGTGTGTCGAAAGCCGCTGGTAAGTTATTTACTTCTTTCTTTCATTAGTCCTCAAGCCTTTCTGATGAATAATTTTTTCAACAGCCACGAAAACATGACGATCGGTGTAAGGGCACGGTGTAAAATGACTGCAAAAGTCAGTGGTAAAATGCGTGAAGAAATTTTCGCGTCCTTTCCATCGCGCACGACTTGCGCTTCGCGCTCGCCTCGCTATCGCCTCTGTTCGTCTAAAATACGCCAAAAAAAATTACGCCTGTTCTGTAGGCTATTTGGCCGCCAACCATTTAAGCGGATAGGATTGCAACAGACGCTCAACAGGATCCCATGTTTTCAGTTCTATCACGTAGATTGATTTGAATCATCAACAGATCGATTTGCGGTACAACTGTATGGTGATTTTAACTGGAAATCCGAGGATTCCTCTGCTCCCTGTGCTTTGCTGTGTAATATCTCTATTGCCTTTGTCATTTCTTTTGAAAAAATCAACGGGTTTGTCATGGGCGTGGTGAACGCCTTTTGAAACTGGTTTGCTGTTATCGAATTACACGTTATCATTGTTAATTTCTCAGTCTCTTATTTCATTGTCTGCTAAGGAGTACATGTAGATTTGCGATTAGCTGTTACTGTGATTTTTTCTCTTCGGTTTACTATATAACCGTCGGCGTTTAACTTCATGGCCATGGCATCCACTCAGTCAAACCAAAGCTGTACCAAGTCGTATGCTGAGGTTGTTAGTGGAGGAACATCTTCGTGGTCACATTTGCAGACAGAAAACGAAGAACGCGCCATGATCATTGCCATCTGGAATTCATTGCAATTCATTCAAGAGTATTCTAGGTAACGCGCATGCATGAAAAATGAGCACGTTAATCTTTCGAAAATAGCTCCGAGCGGCACAATGTCTTCAATTAATGGACTTGAAGGGCAGTTGTGAAGCTGATCGCAAAAAAACCCCGCATTTTTGCTGTCTTTAAGTTTTCAGTCTAAAGTTCCAGCCCTTTGAATTTCTTCTGCAATTACCTGCTCAAGCTCAATTCTTTAGTGTACCGAGTAAAAGTTCCAAGTTAACACCTAAAACGAATTCTGGTTAGTTTCTTGATAACGGCGAAAGGGAAATATAAGATTGGGGGCTTCTGAAGTGGCGAGTGGCTCGCTAGCTAGAGTGCTTGCTTAACAAACAAGTAACTGCTAGCATGATAGACATGACGAGAAAGATAGAGCCGCCCATGGTCCTGTGTTATGGTAACCCCTAATTATTGAGTAAGGAGATTACCTTCTCCGCAAAATCGGAAAGGAAGAGGTTTTAATGCATGGTGAATGTTCGTATGATAATTAAAGCTAAGACCCCGCATTCACTGAGTCCATAGCGCATTTAAAGCCTTCATTACCTAGAATAATGGAGTTACACCATCTTTACCTCGTTTGCCCCATAAAGGCCACGTGATTCTCACACCATGCAACTATCAACGATAATCTCAGGGAATGGACGAAGAATATTTTGCTTTTTAAAATGTGTAGAAATGTGATCTTCTTCCGTCCACAGATCAAGGCAAAGAAACCTCCCAAATTTGGAGGAATTGGAGCTAATCGTCCTTCTAAAACCACGGCACTGGAGCATACATGTTATGAATCAAAAACGACTGTTGTTTTTGTTTGTAAGATTAACGTTCATTTTATCATCTCTTCAAAAGGAAAAAAAGTGGAGTATACCTTGTAATAATTACCAAAAAAGCATTTCAAATTCTGTCACAGACTACTTTCATTTTCATGGTTACGTTTTATGGTTCGGGTTGTCTAAAAAAGCCGTTAGCAGCTGTTCTTTATGTTTTTGTAGTAGATATGGATTGCTAACCAGTCTATAGACTGTCGATTACAGTTAAATACCTGGAAATAAAACTCAATAGGAATTGTACTCCATATGGGATATTACGATCGACTACTTCGTCGTCAGTGTAACTCCTGCACTGACTGCGAGATACTCCTTCTATTCTACTAATGTTATCGGCTACCTCGTCGTTAAATGAAATTTCATTAACTGCAAATATATTCCCCGACTCTTTTTTATTGTTACGATTGCAATTGGTTGGCTACTTCGCCGTTAATGAAATTTCAACAACTGTAAAATATTCCCTCTGTTCTATTATTCTCACTGGCTAATTCGGCGTTAACGACATTTCATTAACTGCAGATCACTTTATTCTATTATTATGATTGGCTACTCAGCCGTTAATGAAATTTCAATAACTGCGAAATGTTTTCTCCATATAATATGTAAGGTTATTATTTCGCAGTTAATGAAATTTCAATAACTGGAAAATATTCTCTCCATAAAATGTAATGAGTGTTTATTTCGCAGTTAATGAAATTTCAATAACTGCGAAATATTTTCTCCATATAATATGTTGGGTGATTACTTCGCCGTTAATGAAATTTCAATAACTGCGAAATGTTTTCTCCATATAATATGTAAGGTTATTATTTCGCAGTTAATGAAATTTCAATAACTGGAAAATATTCTCTCCATAAAATGTAATGAGTGTTTATTTCGCAGTTAATGAAATTTCAATAACTGCGAAATATTTTCTCCACATAATATGTTGGGTGATTACTTCGCCGTTAATGAAATTTCAATAACTGCGAAATATTTTCTCCATATAATATGTAAGGTTATTATTTCGCAGTTAATGAAATTGCAATAACTGCGAAATATTCTCTCCATAAAATGTAATGAGTGTTTATTTCGCAGTTAATGAAATTTCAATAACTGCGAAATATTTTCTCTACATAATATGTTGGGTGATTACTTCGCCGTTAATGAAATTTCAATAACTGCGAAATATTTTCTCCACATAATATGTTGGGTGAATACTTCGCCGTTAATGAAATTTCAATAACTGCGAAATATTTTCTCAATATAATTCATAAGGTTATTATTTCGCAGTTAATGGAATTTCAATAACTGCGAAATATTCTATCCATATAATATATTGAGTGGCTTTGTTGCGAAATTTAATTTCTATCTATAGAGTAGAATAAATCCAAATTTTGCATTTGTCAAAGTACCGGTCAACTTCAATAAACACTCTGCTTAGAAAAACTCTAAAGCTACACCGACCGGCTTATATACTCCACACAAT
>OX419347.1:12115221-12120221 GCA_948470475.1 Galaxea fascicularis
GCCACATGGTGACCCGTCTAGAATGGATTTAAACCCACATGTATACCTCGGGAAACCTACTGCACCAGGTAAACAGGACGAGAAACCCCTGCTCATTCCTGATTTTGTTGATGCTTATTCTGGATCAACAGAACCAGAAGAACAAGAGATAGGCGCGGGTGGCGGGGCTCAGGTGATTGTAAGAGCGTTTAAGCGAAAAACACCGACCCTTGAAAGCATCACCCTCTCCCAATGGATGGGAGCAAGCGTAAAAATCCTAAATTCGCTCCTCTTGCGCAACAACTTGGATAGGAAATCAATCCAGGACTACCTTGCCTACATCGTCAAGGTCTCCGAACTGATCGAGGACCATACATGGCAGTCCGTCATTCTATATGACAACGAGTATCGGAAACTCCAACACCGCCACGGGTTTCGCTGGGGTAGCGACTCTCAACACCTGCACACGCGATTCTTAAAGAAGCGACAGGGACCCGTATCAAACTATACGTCCTCGGCAGGATCAAGGACCAGCAAACCGTCGACTGAAGCACCAATTTGCAAGGTGTATAACTCACCAGCAGGATGCCACTGGCCACGATGCAAATTCCAACATATCTGTATTGCACCAGGGTGTGGCAAGAAACACCCCGAGTTTACACACCATTATGGCTCAGCGCAAAACCCCGTTGCCCCACAATGACAAACTACGACAGCTCTTCATCCTTCCCCATTAAACGTTGACGCTTGGACGAACGAATTGCACCATGATACCGACAGAGACTTCTTACTAGATGGAATTACAAACGGTTTTCAAATCATTCCTCACAATGTACACCTAACTGACGTCGATCTGAACAATTACCGCTCCGCCACGGACTTAACAGTACGGCCACAAGTCGAAAGGCAACTCTTAACTGAAATAGAACAGGGAAACTACGTACTCACGACCAAAAAACCAACTATTGTTAGCGCCCTTGGGGCAATACCGAAACGAGACTCCAATGACATTCGTCTTATTCATGACTGCAGCCGTCCAGACTCGACAAGCTTAAACTCCTATGCAGACTGCGAGCACTATTCCTACGAAACGGTGGACAAGATCACAGCAAACATAAAGCAAGGAGCCTTTATGGCGAAAATTGATCTGAAAAGCGCGTACCGCCACGTACCACTTCATCCATCAAATTACCAAGCAACGGGTTTGAAATGGAAATTTAACAACGCTAACTCTTTTACATATCTGTATGACACTAAACTCCCGTTCGGAGCAAAACGGAGCCCAGAAATCTTTCACCGCCTCACACAATCGATCACGCGAATGATGTCACGACGTGGGTTCTTTCTCGTCGCTTACTTAGATGATTTTCTCATACTCTCCGAGAGCGAGCATGACTGTTGGACAGCCTTCTGGGAACTCATTACCTTACTAGGACGATTAGGACTAACAGTAAATTGGAACAAAGTGGTTTATCCTTGCCAGCGTCTGACATATCTGGGCATTGAAATTGATAGCAAGCGTAGGCAACTTAGGTTGCCCGATCACAAATTGCGAGACATCCGAGCTCTTCTAAGCCAAACATTAGCGAAATCTAAAGTTACAAAGCGAGAGTTACAGTCCTTAGCGGGAAAACTGAACTTTGCAGCGCGCGTAGTTTATGGGGGGCGTACATTTTTGCGGCGCATCATTGATGCACTTAACACGTTAACGCGACCTTATCACAGGAAACGAATGACACAAACTATGCGGAACGACCTCTTGTGGTGGGTAGATTTCATGGAGACCTTCAACGGCAGAACCTTCTTTGTCTCCACTAAACCCACGTTAACTGCCGAATTTTCCACTGACGCCAGTCTTGTAGGTGGTGGTGGCCATTATCAGCGAGACTGGTTCTATGTTAACTGGCAATCTGATTTTCCGCATTTGCAAAGCTGTCATATCAACGAACTAGAACTCTTTACTGTCCTGTTAGCCCTCAGGCGATGGGGTCCACAACTTTCACATAAATGGATCGTTATCTACACCGACAATACAGTCACAAAATCCTGGCTTAACAAAGGAACTAGTAGATCGGAGAGGACAATGGTCTGGTTGAGGGAAATTTTCTGGTTATCCGCAGTACACAACTTCAGAATTACATCTCGCTACATCCAGACAACAGAAAACACCACCGCCGACACGCTATCACGCTTACACAATCACCGGAGTGCCGACCACTTCCTTTCCATACTTCATTCTGGATCAATCACGAACAATTTTACTAATCTATCATCAACGTCTCTTTCCTTGCTTCCAACACAGGTCCAACTGGCACTCAAGAACAGGCCCTAGATGAAGAATGCGCACGCTATAGAGGCAAGGCCTTCGCCGCTTCTACGAGGACCACATACAAGTCGCAGTTTCGTGCTTATTTACGGTTCTGTTTGTACTTTGGATACAACATCGTTCCGTGCTCAACCGTAACATTACTGAGATATGTGACCTTTCTGTCACGCACCCTGTCGCCCAGCAGCATTTCGAACTATCTTAACATTGTACGGCTGATTCATCTGCAGTATGGCTACCCTAACCCCCTCGAGAACGCGTTAGTTAAATTCCAGTACTCGTTACTTATCCGTGGCATTAAGAGGTCAAGCGACAAAGCCGCCACTCGCCCAAAACTCCCTATAACGCCAACTGTCCTCATGGACATTCGTCGGCAGTTGACGCTCACAACCTCGTTCGATGCGACTTTCTGGGCGGCTTGCCTGGTGGCCTTTTATAGTTTCTTTAGGAAAGCGAATCTGCTCCCGCCCTCACGAGATAAATTCGATGAGCATTCACATCTCCGTAGAGGTGACTTACACCTCTTTAGCTGGGGTGTGGTTATGGTTGTCCGATGGAACAAAACTATTCAATTCAAGCAGCGAACATTGTTAATCCCGTTGCCGAGGGTAAAGGAATCGCCCCTTTGCCCCCTTTCTGCCCTGGCCAATGCTTATAATCTAACGAGAGACGCAGGGCCATACGATCCCGCCTTTATGTACCGCCAAGGGACAAACCTGGTGATGCTTACCTACAACAAATTTCTACAAAATTACAATTGACTTTAAGCGCTGCGGGTTTAAACACAGCACATTATGCCGGCCATTCGTTTAGACGAGGGGGTGCAACTTTTGCCATGCGATGCGGTGTCCCAGTCGAACTAATCAAGATACAAGGCGATTGGAAATCAAATGCCTATGAACGCTACTTAGAAAACTCTTTTCAAGATAGATTAAAAGCCGTAGCCATTGTAGCCAAACATGTCTGTAGTAATTAGTTTGTTTCAGCGTAAACCAATTTTGGGGAATCTGGAGGGCATTTGCATGGTTTTTAATAAAGCCCATTGTTTTCATCCCCAAAATTGTGTGGTATTTTAAGTGCTAGATAAACTTTGTTTATCGTAGTTTAAAATCTCCGGCGCTATCTCTGCGGTAGGAAATTATGTTATCCGAGATATGTATAGAGTTGCTGTACTAATGCGTATTTCACAGATCCCGAGTGTCAGTTTCATTTAGCGAGCGTTTGCAAAACATTAGAGCTGTAAGTTTAGCTACCCACCCTCCCCCCCGGAGGGCATTTGCATGGTTTTTAATAAAGCCCATTGTTTTCATCCCCAAAATTGTGTGGTATTTTAATGAGTGATAACTTCAAGTGATATATGAAAATTACGTCTCTGTTTTGAAATGGTGGCGCTCTTGGATCCGAAAGCTTAGATTTCAAGAATTCTGAAAACCTTAGACATAACAAAATTATAAAAATGTTATCAAAATCAGTGCCAGACTAGCAACAACACGAGAGAAATGTTCACAATAGGAAAGTAGTAAAATCATCACATGTTAAATAAGAACTGATCTATTCTAATTTCTGCAAAAGCGTTCTGACATAGTAAACTAATGCTTTGATCAAATCATTCTCATATAAATTCAGGAGGAAAAGGTTTCGTGGCGTTTTATTACTGGGATCTGCGTCCCGCCTCTTCTGAATGAAGCACTAGAACACCGACTAATTTTTGTCCACATGTTTACCTAGTGTTATTTTGTAATCCTCATTCCTACTCTGCAACGGAAGCGGTGAAAGTTTGTTTGTTATCAAAACTTCAAAAACAGGCACATCACTTTCTCCCAGGTCCAGTTTCCACCAGCTGGGGTTGTCTTCATTCGTCAGAGTGCAACTTCCTTGGTTCCCATCCACTGCGTTGTTTGACACACCAGAACTATTGTAGGTAGCAGACTGTGATGTGGGCTTCTTAAGGGCGAGGTTCTCTGAAAAAAAAAATAGTGAAACAACATAAATGAATGAACAATATCTGAATTTATTTGCGAATCTAGTGTGTCAACAATCAGTCAATCAATTAATCGACCAACTTCGTCCAAGTTTCAATGTATTTAGCTAGTACAAGCTGATTGGGGACGCTGAAAAAGAAGAGCTTATAGAACTAGTCTAAATCTATCATAAACAGTGCTGTATAAAGTATGCTATATGAAATTTTAGGATATAAAAATAAGAAAACAAAATGGCACAAAATACCACAATGACAATTGTTACGGTCTACCTTAACCGACAGAAAAAACATACTGCGAGATACTCCTTCAAACTCTAATAACAATACCTAATAACATCATAACTCCTATTTTCTACAAGAGAACGACGTCTAATGTACTATCCAAATAACTATTATCCATTACAGATTACGTCTTCAGTCACCACTCACACCGAAACTCACAGTAAGGTCTTTACGTTGACGTCCTGACGAAGTCACTTCCCAAAACTAACTGACTTTCACAGTCGTTTCAGACGAGCTAATCACTTTGCTCTGAGTTACTCACAGAAACAAAGTAACGTAATGAAAGCGAAGGCTTAAATTTTGGGATTTCATTGTCAAAAACCTTTATGGCAATAATAGATTCTACAAATACCAAGCCTTAAGTTAATATATAGGTTGCCGGGCTTTTCTCTGCAAGCACCCCACTTCCTCTAACCGCAGTCATTTCGCGAT
>OX419347.1:12122721-12127721 GCA_948470475.1 Galaxea fascicularis
TTCTCGGATAAAGATGGTGAAGAAGTTACTTTAGCGAAGCCCAACTCTTTATAATCTGTCCATGTTGCCCCATTTGTTGATATCTGTAGTTTGTAGGTTTCTACCCATTCATCTCCTTGTGAATTCCCCTGAGTGGACACAGCACAAATGATGTGAAGTGCCTGTAGATCAATCTGTAGATATGGATTACTGTCATTTGTGGACGCACACCAAGATGATCCTGCTGCGTGGTTTAATCGGCCATTCTTTGCTGGTGTGTTCTGAGAGTCCAGTGTTGAGGAAGCGGTTATATCACCGTCGTCGATCACTTGACTTTCCATACCAAGATCCAATCTAATGCAGTCTCCTGAGGTAAAACATTTCACAATTAGATCATGAGCTCGAGATTTCTATCGCGTGATAGCTGATGAGGGCGCAGCCGGAATCACTATCGCGCATAGAAATCTCGAGCTCATAATCTAATTGTATTAGTATAAATCTCAGTACTGGTCGCTCAAAACTAAATTAACAAATAAATTATCTAAATTCTTCCCTCAGACGCTTTGGAAACGCGAAGAAGCGGGAGCCATTTTGTTGACAAACGCCACTCACTATCACAGAATAGATAGCAAGTAGCATAGCCAATCAGAGACCGGCATTCGTGATAGAACGTTAGTAGATTTATACTAAATAAGATGAAAGCCCTGTACAGGTGTGCTAAAACATCGCTTGCTATGACTGGCCTGAACTATATACCCGACTGTTTTGCAGCTCAGCCGGAAAGAGTTCATAAGCTAAACAAAGACCAACGGTGAAGGGAAATCTTTCGCAAGACTGGATTTATATTGACTCCTCGTTTAATTTGTGACTTCGTCGATTTCAGCTGTGATAAGCAGCGAGCAGCAGAATGGGAGGAGTGAAAACAAAAAGCCTTGATGACAGTATAAATGTGTAACCCGAAAGGTTAACTTCCACTGTGTGAGTCGCGCGGCAGTAATTTTTGTTGCTGAAAATGAAGTTTCTTGCTGCAAAAAGGGTCCATCCTTTTTACGTACAATACACATGCTCAGTCTCAAATGTTGTGATTAATATTACAACAAACAATTTATTATCTAATTTATTGATTAAGCTCGATTCATGAAAAGATCGACGTTTGTCAGTCCCACAGTCTATCCTCTAACACGTTATATCCGTCTGAATAAGACGAATACAACGTGTTGCCGGTCGTTTCAAAATAAGTCGGACGAACTCAATATTGACTTATGGTCACCCAGTTTAGTTCGTCTCATGTGGAGTTCGACGTTTGACTCCCTTAATGAATTATCAAAATAAGGACAAACGTGGCAATTTAGATTCAAAGAGCTTGAGTGGTTGAAATTAAACTTGTCTTCATGTTCAACGATAAAGAATAATTTTGTGATATTAATCAGTAAACAAAAGGCATGGCAGAACTTTTGCTTAAGTTATGCATGCAAAACCATGTAAAACCAGCGCTTCACAACCACCGCCATTTAACGTTAATTGTTACGGCGTATGATTGCCGTCCACTTTTTCTAAAAAAGAAGCAAAAACAACAACAGCAACAACGGCATCTCGTGCGGGTAGTCGTACTTTAACCTAATTTGCACGAAACAATCGAAAAAATTGTATATAGTTTTTAATTGATTGTTTTATTGCCTTGAAATTTGTACAGTTTAGTTTACGTCTCTATAATTCGAACAGTGATTCAACAACAATAATAATGATAATTTTATGCACTTCTAGTGCGCATCTTTACATAAGAATGATCAGATGCGCATTCTTAAGATAAGTACAAAAACTAATAGATGTAAAACTAAAAATATGGCCAGGACTACTAAGTTAAAAACATATATAACTAAAACTAATTGATAAATGGTAAAACTAATGGTAAAATGGTAAAACTAATTGTTAAATAATTAGCGCTATCAAGTATAAGCATGTCTAAAAAGGAAGGTCTTAAGATGCGCTTTAAAACTAGTTAAACATGTGATTGAGCGAAGCTCACTAGGAAGAAAATTCTTTAATGACGGCGCTGCGATGGCGAATGCCCGATCTCCTAGCGTAGCCTTAGATTTCACTGATGGCATAGTTAGGAGTAAAGTATTAGAACCCCTAAGATTATAGCGTGATGTCTTGGCACTTAATAAGGACTGTAGATACTGAGGCGCAAGGCCGTGTAACGCCTTAAACGTGAGAAGAAGTACCTTGATATTGATGCGTGCCCTGATAGGCAACCAATGCAAATCGCGCATTATAGGTGTAATATAACAAAACATTGGCGCATTACATACTAGCCTGGCAGAAGCATTCAGAACTCTCTGAATTTTCGCAAGCTGGTTGCTTGGTAACCCGTACAATAGGCTATTGCAATAATCGATGCGGGACGTTATGAAAGCATGGACTAGCGTCCCCGCAGTTTCTTGAGATAAATACTTGCGTATGCGTCGAATATTACACAGGTGGTAAAATGCAACAGAACAAAGCTTACTAATATGACCAGACATAGTGAGCTGTGAATCGAACCATGATCCAAGGTTTCTAACTGCCGAAACAGGACTCATTTTAGCAGAGCCTACCTTAATATTATCAATATTAACTTTGGCTAGCTGCTGCCTTGTACCTAGTATCAGAAACTCTGTTTTGTCATCATTTAACATTAGATTGTCTGATATCATCCAGCTCCTGACATCACTGATGCAGTCAGTCATAGACTTTAGAGCAGCGTCCGCATCCGCAGATTGGTTTGGGCGGAAGGAAACGTACAGCTGCGTATCATCAGCATAGCAATGAACTTGTGGCAGATGACACTCCACGATGTCAAATAGCTTGCGCGTATATGTCATGAAGAGCAGCGGGCCTAAGCAAGATCCCTGAGGGACGCCTTGACACAGGGGGAACTTCTTGGAAAGACCACCATTCACAGACACTCACTGGAACCGGTCAGATAAATACGACTTGAACCAAGAAAGTGCATTGCCCGCTACACCGCAGTCAGACTCAAGACGTTGAATCAGCTTATCATGATGTATCGTATCAAATGCTGCACTTAAATCCAATAAGACAAGCAGGGTGACATGTTGCTGATTCATTGACATCAGGATGTCATTCTTTACTTTGAGTAAAGCTGTTTCCGTGCTGTGTAGAGGCTTGTACGCAGATTAACAACAACAACAACATCTTTTTAATCAAACACATGGTCCCCAGCATGCATTGCTCAAGGCTGTGAAAAAGGTAGAGATTGGCCTATCCGTACAATGTCAACCGATTGATAAAATCTCAATGAAAAGAGAACCCTCGTAAGACGCAAATTTCGTGGTGGTATTTAGGGATTTATCTCAGTACCCAACCCCCTCTCCGCGTCCTTTAATGACAATCAAAAGGATACGGAGACAACAGCAGTTTACAAGAAGTCAGGCCCGTAGCAGGTGGGCATAGGCACATTCTGCTCGGCAGCTTTTGAGCAACTTTTTCGATTTTCCTAGCAACTTTTACCAAAATGACAATTTTTGATACATTTTGCCATTTCAAACAACGAACGAAACATCTTGCTATAAGCACGATTTTCGCTTTGTATTTGGGTGTTCTGTGATGCATCTTCCATATATGAATGTCTCGTTGTATGTCCTGTGAGTGTATCTTCCATATATGGCAAGAAAGCGAAGACCCTATTCAAATTGCTTGAGAATATGGGGCAGAGATGAATTTGAATTATTTTTTTCTGAATGTTTTCAAGCTTCTTAACGTAATTGGAAAAATTACGATCTCAACTGCGACGATCATTCTTCATTTGATTTCATATCCGCAGGCAAAACTGTCCAGTTTAACGCATAGCAGCGCATGATTACTGAAACCTTGCCAAACCACACGAAGGCCCGTCAGCTAACTATATACACGCAAGCTTCTGCAGGCAGACACGAGGAAACGCTCAAACTTCGCGACACTTGGTGATGTTTTTACAGGTTGACAAGAGACGCTCTCTTTTTCGCTGTTCCTCACTATAATTTCGTCTCTTCTCTCGAGCTTTTTGTTGTTCTTTCTCCCGTTGCTCGTCAGTACGATTCAGCCTCTTTACTCAAGCCCTTTCTTGTTCCTTTTCCCGTTGTTCGACGGTACAATTCAGCCTGTTTACTCGTGCTCTTTCTCCCGCTGTTTGCCACTGATACTCTGCCTGTTTACTCGTGCCCTTCCTTGTTCTTTTTCCCGCTGCTTCTCACTGATACTCCGCCAACGAATAGACATAACTGACTTTGTTTTAAAACTGTCTTCAAAATTTAGCCGTGCAATTTCTCGCCACAAAAACGAGAAAACTGTGTGTATGGGTAAATGATCTGTCCAAAAACAGTCCATATTAAAGCGTGCTTACATTCCAGCTTGCACACGAAAGGGTTAAGTAGAGTATCACATTTGACTTTGGCTTACATGATGGGGTGGACCTACGGACGGATGGTCAATCGGACGGTAGTACGATGACGTCATAACCAAAATTTCTCAGATGGATGGGTTACCATATTTTCTCAGCAACAACAAACAATTCTCATTAACTTAGCCGAAGGCGTGCGCGCGCGGAGCTCCGCTATAACTGTAGACGAATTAATGCTCCTGCAATCAAATTCTAACGATCTGTTCAGGTTTAGAAAGGAAAAGAGATGTCGTCGGTTGTTGACGATAAAACGTGAAATTATCCTGAAGAAGTAATGTACCAAAAAGTGTGATGAATGTGCGGAGTTGATGCTTTGCTGAGTAAACCTATACATTGCTTTGCTTTGTAAGGGGGGGGGGGTCTTCACTTGGCCATTTTGCCTATCTCTCCTCTCCCCGCATCAGTTGTTTTAGTCTTGCTATGGGTCTGTAAGTTAACGTCACGGTTCAGGATTTCATTCTCGCCTTTTTAATTGCCTCAATTTTCAATCACACTGCGAGAACTAGTACGTTTCGATCCAGCGTTTGATTCCGCCTGATCCGTGTCCCTCGAGTGACATGACATTTCTATTCAGGAAAGC
>OX419347.1:12137721-12217721 GCA_948470475.1 Galaxea fascicularis
TAAGAAGGAATAACTTGTAGCTTAAAGTTTAATCAATAGAAATCAACACATGCAAAAAAAAGTTCCTTATAATTAATTGAAAGCATATCAACGTTTTGACATTTTGGGTCATCAGAAAGTGGTACACTCTTCGGAAGGAAAGGGGCTTTGAATTTCCGTCCAAATTTGTTGGAAGGACTGACTACAATGAAAGCCTTAGAACGTGCTCTTGCGACTGTTTTCGTAACTCGTAATCACTTTTATCGTGCAATACATGACAAGGGGGGAAGAGAGCGTAGAAAAACACGGAAATGAAACTTTATGGAAGATGCTACACATTTTAAGCTCATTTGCTCCGTCGCTGATTCAATATCTATGTAACTGACTTAAGTTAAAGAGTCGATTTCTTCTTAGCTGGTATACATTTCATTTTACCCTATGGCTCGGAAAATACAGTCAATCAGAAGCCGAGAAAACCGTTGCATATTATGCGGTATCCAACAGGTTGTGTTCACGGATGCGGATGCAGCTTGTTTTCCCGCCTCGAACTAGCAGCGTCTCGGGCCTTTTTGTGGCGCTTCGTTCTGAAACATGATGGAACGAAAAAATTCGGTTTAGATTCTAATTTAAATCTTTCACATAGTACAGCTGGTGACATGCTTCAGTGTACATACAACTCTAGTTGTGGATGACACATTTGAAATAAATCATTTATGAACTGCGGATGTGAAATCAAAACCAACTGAGCTATGAAGCCACTGACGTTGGGAGCAGGTCAATTGTAGGTTCATTAATGATTCCGGTGAAAGAGACGCATGGACTAGTCATTCGTCCTAATATATTCATCTTCGCGTCTTCCAAGTGAAGGATAAGCAAACGGGCAACCAGTCTCCAGTATAAATGCGGCGATTGAGTGATTTTGGTTTCACCATTCCTCCGAGTTTAAAGGTTATGTAGTTTCAACAAATCGGATTTTCGAGCAAAAAGGGGCGCTGAGCACGGAAGAAGAACAAGAACGTGTCAGGTATGTTCAAGTTCACACTGCAACCAGGTGGACAATCAGACATGGTTTGATGCTACTCTGGTTTGAAGTTTGATGAATGTAACTTAAAAAGTTACAATTCACGACCCAACGTTTCGACACTCCTGTCTAGTGTCTTCATCAGGGGTGATCTAGTGTTGCAAAAAGGAGCCTTATATACGCTTACTAATTAACGACCTTTTGTTCTGATGAGGTGTAAATAGGTGTCAGGTAAAAGGCCGCCATCGTCACGGTTTAAAGGAGCGTGGGCGGAGTTGATGTGCCAAGCTTCCAAACAAAGCCGTTGATGGTACCGCCGGTTAGTGGTGATAATTTTGGAATTATCCCACGCTATTGTATGGTTGGTTTGGCAAGCATGTTCCGACAAAGCGGAATTTTCCTTTTTGCAAAGAAAAACTGCTTTTTGATGCTCTTTTAAACGCGTGCCAAGCTGACGCTTGGTCTGTCCGATGTACTCATGATCACAGTCATTGCATGGAATAGAATAAACAGCGTCAGTTCGTTGTTCTTTCAACACAGGATCCTTAGGTTTGGCAAAAATATGACTCAACGTCTGAAAAGGTTTTTGTGCAACTTTGACATTGTGGCTAGACAAAACTCTCTTAATGGGTTCTGTAACACCGCGGATGTACGGGAAGACGGCAAAACCTGTAGCCGAAACCTCGTCCCCGGAGGTGTTAAGAGAAAGAGTAACTGGTTTTAAGCAGTTACGAAGGAAAGTGTTTGGGTAGCCATTGACCTTTAGGACGTCAAAAACATATTTTCGCTCTTTGGCCCTGGTGTCAGTTCTAGTACGGCTAGCTTCTGGTTTCGCAAATAAACTACGTTGGAATATTCAGTACTCAATATATTCAACATTGCCTAGCAAATACAGCATTTTTTATGCGCGCACTGTGACCGCTCATTAAGTCGTTTCAATAACCACCGTATTTGTTTTGATGCGAGTTATTTTTTCGAAAATGGGGACGAACGAGAACTTGGCAAGGGGTAATATTTGCCTCTATTTATCACAAGATCACAGTGAAATCTACAAACGTCATTCTCATCATCCCATGATAAACTGCCGGGTGTCTTCGAGGGCCAGTTCTCGTTTAATCTTGAAGAAAGAACAGCTCTCTTGAAACCTTTAAATCTAGCATCTAGTTTTGCCACGTTTACTCTCAGTTTCTTCAAGCTCGTCTAGAATAAATAACCCTAAAACTTTGTTGCCAGAGTTGATAATATAAATTGGCCACCATACAGTGATTCTTAAGACGTTTCGAGAGTTATCCCTTCGTCAGATCCGCTTTGACGAAGGGCTGACGCTCAAAACGTAAGCTTTTATCCCTGTACGGTGGCCAATTTTCATTGTCAACTCTATCGGGATAAAACCAAATTTTCGTGTACCACTACCCCACCGGCGCAGCACCACAGTTTCTTTAAAAACGAACCCCTTTATTCCTAAATCAGTAACACTATCAACCAACGCTGCAACTTGTCCTTCCTCGCCGTCTTTTTGAATGGATGTTGAATGGATGTTTGTTATCGTTTGGCCACCCCCCCAATTTTTATCACATTGGAACTTCCAACATACACCCAACATATTGAATCATCCAACATTTATCGTTTGGCCGGGCCTTAATATATTTTTTACTTACTATATAATATATTTTTTACTTACTTCTAATCTGAAGAATAAAACTGTACGGAACAAAAGTTTTTGCTTCATGAAATTTATTTTCAACCTTCTCTTAATTAACAGTTACAGTTTCTAAACGAAGTAATCGATGTCGTGCTCAATATCACCCAATGCGTAGTCTTGACCAATTACGTCAGGTGGTCTTAACACAAATGTAGATGATCTATAGGAAAGACGCGGATTGATAATTAACAATTAACAATTAGTCACCAAAGTGGAGGTTAATAGTACTTTGCTGACCACCTCTGAGTTAACCAATCAGAACGCGCAGAAAACACTATTCATTTGGGTAGTGTATACGAACAAGCAATACAGAAAGGTAACAAGGTGGCATGCAGAGACAAAAGGGCGCCAAAATAACGGACTGAGTTAGTAAAGAACCAAGCTAACTTTTAGGCAATGGATGCCGGGCAAGAATTAATATAGATTGCAACTTGAAAAAACATTGTGTTAAAGTTTTCACGTTTTCCACTTATGTTGTCAAAAATTATCCAATTACAGGTTAGGTTTGCTTTCCCTTTGGGGAATAGCTCGAAATATCTGTTCTGGTATTCTGGGGGCGATCGGCGTCGTAAGCAAAGCTGCTTTGCAGTACACGGTTTTAATGTTGACCCTCACAACGTAAAAAGTACCACGACGTAAAAGAAAACGTAAATGTAATTTACTTAAGCTCGATAGCGTGTGGAGTGGTTGCCCAATCTCCCGAGCCAGGAGAACGTTCGAGCATTCCGGACCGAATTGGAATTTAGCAGTGTTGGTTTTTGAGGAGAGGGGAAAACCGGAGTACCCAGAGAAAAACCTCTCGGAGCAGAGAAGAGAACCAACAACAAACTCAACCCACATATGAGGTCGAGTCTGGAATCGAACCCGGGCCACATTGGTGGGAGGCGAGTGCTATCACCACTGCGCCATCCCTGCTCTCCGTAGGTGTAAACCGTGGCGCTTTTAGCAAAGCGAAATGGTCAGCTAAGTGTTTTTACTAAGTCTCCTAGGACAAATTAATATCCGTTGACCTGTTAAGTCAACCTGGAAAAACCTACGCACGTACGTAAGTCAACGATGACACACCCAAAACTGAGAAGTTACATTTTGAATTGACGTTTTCGTTGCGGTCGCCGTTCTCTTTTAAGGTTGGTTTACACCTACACCGAAATCATAAGCATAAACATACTGAGGTTTAAACGTGTGCGTGTGATAAGTATAAGGATAACGTGACACACGCAGCACAGAAGCATAAAATTGAGGCGCAATCGCCCGGCTGCCTTTTGGCGCAAGGTTTGATTCTAAAATGGCGGACGTAGCTTGTACTTCTGCTAGCGTCATCCAGGTTTAGCGCAGTAAAATGAAACCATTTCGATTCTCTTGTACTTGTGCTTATGTACTTGCGTCGTTGCGTTGAAGGTGTAAAACGAGATGACGCAAGCACAAGCACAAGGCTCGTATGCTTGCGTTGTAAGTGTAAACTATCCGCCTTAAGCTCCCTGAACTTTAATTTGGCCATTCTTTTGCCAATAATCTTTTGGAATTTTACATTCGTTAGCTGATGCCTATCGTACAAAGACAAGGGAATGCAAAGGGACGTAAAAGCAGCAATTTTGTAACACTCTTGATGAAGAGAACAAGACTTTTAAATTTGAAAGACATGTTTCGGCAACTCCTGTGCCATCGTCAGTTTACGGATGGAATTACAATGATGAACAATATATAGTGGAAAATTAGAATAACAATGGTATGATACAGCAACTAATTACAAAGAAAGATTAAGATTTACATGAAACAATTGTTGATTTAGGGAGGGTTTCTCCCAGTGAATATGCACTGCCTCCTTGATTTTTAATTGTGTCCGTGTTGTTGCTTGATCTATGACAACAAAGCACTCGCTCGAACAAAGTGTCCGACACCTAGACACCTATATATTGTTCATCATTGTAATTCCATCCGTAAACTGACGATGGCACAGGAGTTGCCGAAACATGTCTTTCAAATTTAAAAGTCTTGTTCTCTTCAACAAGGGAATGCACTCCTTATTTGTGATTTTTTTTAATAGCTTCATATAAAGCATTAGACTCCTATTCATATTGAATAAGTTCCCCTGGAGTGGACGCCGTAGGGTGTAGAAAAAACGTCACGTAATAACACCACGATGTCGCCCACATTTAAGCATCGCCCGCCGCGTGTAAATCCGAATACACTAAGGTTGTCTTATGAAAGCCTCATAGTTTTATCATTTTAAGGACTAAATCTTACTTTGTTCTATCAGGTGGTTGGACTTGGAGGAGGCTTAGTGGTCGGACCTGGAAAACAATAGATACATGGTGGCTTTAGTAAACTGTTCCAAGGCGTCATTGCACTTCATCATTTAAGAAAACAAGACGCGGTAAGTCCCAAAGCTAACGGCCTATCACTTGCGATAAGACAAGGGTCTTCTGCGGTTACAAGATAATTGGTAGGATCGTGAAGAGATAGCACTTTATTTTGTCTTTTGTTTTATTAGTGTCAATTATTTGTTGTTGTTGTTGTTGTTGATTTAGCTATTATCTTTAGCTAAGCGCCTGAGTCGCCCTAATTTGTTTGGAGGCTTAATAAAGTCACGGTTCGTTCGTTCATGATTTGTTCGTCTGTTCTTTTCGTCGTTCATTCGTAAGTCAAGAGCTTTTGGAAGAAAATAACGGAAGATTATTGTTTTTTTACAAGTTGGGGTTACCAAGTCATAATTCTTTTGTGGCTTTCTTTTCAACTGGGTCGTCGGAAGAGATTTAATGGAAACATCATCACTTAACTGGTCCACTTAACTAGTTCACAAAATAGAAAAAAATGCGAGATGTATAAAAACGTTTTTCCATACATAATGGAGTATTTCTGGTCTCCTCTTGTATTTGATCCCCGATACATTCCAAGGGAAGACCATCACAGCTTGGTAACATCAACTGGATTTCCTTGATCACCTGCATCCGGCGCCTGTACGCATTACCACAGGTCGCTGACCAGTCGCTCCAGGGATTGTAACTGCATTCCACTGTGTAGCATTCCTCACCTTATATTAGAAACAAAGAGGAGTAAGAGTTCACTTTAAAATTGGCTTTTTTTAAAGATGGTTTTGTTTCACGAAGCCGAAGGTCCGCGGAATTATGTATAAAGTTACGAACCGAACTACTTGTTGGGAATCATCTCAGGAAAATGCGCAGCTAGTTAAAGCTCCTAAACAGTACATGATTCCTGCTTCCCAAAATTTCTATAGATCCGGCCAACCTAACGCTTCATTAAAGCGGAGTCATTATTCAACTGTTTCGTACAGATAAGGTCGGCAAATCAACAGTAACATTAGTAGTCGCTAGTCCGGCGCTCTACCAACTTAGCCAACCAGTCAGCGGTTACCATAGTTAACAAGAACTAGAGCGAGAATGGTAACGATAATGATAACGAGGCTGATATTTACAAAAAGAAGGGAAATCTCTTTGGTTTTGAGGAAGAGATAATCGATGGTTTTAGCAATATTAACCATTAAAGTTTTTGGGGGATCGACCATGTCGTTATATTGGTTTACTCTGAAACTGGTTTACAATGAGAGAGGCATCTCAAAATGTATGTAGTCAATCCACAGGGTGACTACAAAGTATCTATTAGAAGCCTTAACCAGGGTGACAAATGTCAATCATAATTTCCTAGCATGATAATTAATTTATAAATAAATTAATTAATGCGTTAATCAAAAGTTAATCATGATTTCAAAGTCGCTAAAAAGTCGGTGGGTACAATACAAATTATTTTTTTGTACTACGATAAAACCAACCGGGCTGTGTTAAACTATAAAATGTGTGATAGGCACTTACAATCTGGAAGTTTATTGTTCTCGGTTTCTGGCTGTTGAGAGCATTTCTTCTGAACTCCACCGCAATTTTCTGCTTGAACCGTTGTTTGGGTTTCTACGATGTGGCGTGTTCTATTGACCTTGCCGCATTCAGCAGACCAATTTCCCCAGGCACTCCATGAGCAGGACACAGACTGGCACGTGCACATAGACGTACGATTCTCGGTTTCTGGCTGTTGAGAGCATTTCTTCTGAACTCCACCGCAATTTTCTGCTTGAACCGTTGTTTGGGTTTCTACGATGTGGCGTGTTCTATTGACCATGCCGCATTCAGCAGACCAATTTCCCCAGGCACTCCATGAGCAGGACACAGACTGGCACGTGCACATAGACGTACGATTCTCGGTTTCTGGCTGTTGAGAGCATTTCTTCTGAACTCCACCGCAATTTTCTGCTTGAACCGTTGTTTGGGTTTCTACGATGTGGCGTGTTCTATTGACCTTGCCGCATTCAGCAGACCAACTTCCCCAGGCACTCCATGAGCAGGACACAGACTGGCACGTGCACATAGACGTACGATTCTCGGTTTCTGGCTGTTGAGAGCATTTCTTCTGAACTCCACCGCAATTTTCTGCTTGAACCGTTGTTTGGGTTTCTACGATGTGGCGTGTTCTATTGACCATGCCGCATTCAGCAGACCAACTTCCCCAGGCACTCCATGAGCAGGACACAGACTGGCACGTGCACATAGACGTACGATTCTCGGTTTCTGGCTGTTGAGAGCATTTCTTCTGAACTCCACCGCAATTTTCTGCTTGAACCGTTGTTTGGGTTTCTACGATGTGGCGTGTTCTATTGACCATGCCGCATTCAGCAGACCAACTTCCCCAGGCACTCCATGAGCAGGACACAGACTGGCACGTGCACACAGACGTACGATTCTCGGTCTCAGGCCCAGCTGGGCAAGACTGGGGCAAACCGTCACAACTGTTTTGTTGCACTACAATCTGAACACATCACGAGAAAGCATCTATGCGTCGTTTGGATATATACTAGGACCTACTAAGGCTGGGTCAGGTGATTTGTCACAGAGTCAGATGGAAGTCAGAAAGCCGTGAACACTACAAATAATTATACAATGTCATATTTTGTTGCAAAAGAAATCGATGAGAGATGGTTAAACTGCAATCTTTAATGCCGGTCACTTGTATGGTAAGTTTAGTGGTTTCTTCTTCATCAAACGTGCGACGAAGAAATAATTCTGTGTTCACAGTTTTCCGCTGAGTTTTTTCGTATATTTTGGTTTGTAGTTGTAGCTACATGTATGTCATTACCGCGAACTTCACTTTACATTCATTGTTACAACAAGTAAAGCACCTCAGTTTTTTTCGAAAAAAATGGACACCAAAACGGTTACTTAATTGGTCATTTTAAATTGTAACAATATTGCTGGTGGCACACGTAACTTTAGAGGGTTCCCCAGTAAGACAGAAGGTTTGCTCTCACTTGTTTAGTAGTGACTGTCTTCTGTCGGGTGGCCCGACCACAAGTTGCTGACCAAGAACTCCATTCACTCCACGTACAGTTCACAGTTGGGCAGCTGCATTTTATTTCGCGGACGTCAGATTCTGGGGGCTGAGGACAACTCTGAGGAAGACCATTGCAGTTTGGTTTGAACACCTCCACTTCAGTTTCTGGTTCGAGACAAAATGTGATATGAAGATGTAAATGAGGGTCCCCTATACCACTTTGGAAAATGCATTCACGTAGAAATATTGAGACTGTTCACGCGTCACGGATAATTCCCAAACTTCGTTCACGTTCACGATAAAATCAAATATCGGCAATCACGAATCACGAATGAACAAATAAACCTAAATCACGTTTCACGAGAAAAATAGTCCCAATCACGTTTCACGAAAAAAGTATAGGGGACCCTCGTAAATGTGTAGTGTCATGAGTTATAATTTCAACTATTAGGCGATTAGTTGTGAATTTTCTGACTGTTTATTTCCGTCAAATTTAGAGAGTGTATCCCGTGTCCAGTGGTGTTTTCATATGTTTTATCATCTGCTACATTTGTTACAATGTCGCAAGGCGGTTCGTGAGATGTCGCCTTTTCAGGCGTTGATAGGGAAAACGTCATCGAGAGCACGCTGGCCTCCGGTAAACAATAACAATGACAACACACTACAACTCCATTCCACATTCAATGGTATATTCTTAGTGATTACCTTGAATATGTCTTGTCCTCGTTCCCAATCCACAAGTTTTTGACCATGAAGACCAGCTCGCCCACTCACAGTTCACTGTTTTGCATTTGCAGTTTGTGGTTTGTTGTTCTGTTTCTGGAGGTTGAGGACATGACTGAGGCAGACCCTCGCACCTCAACTTCTGAACTGTAGTCTAGGAATAAAGTACCGCTAGATATTTATCAAGTATGTAGTTTTCTATCACAATTAAGAAAACGTTTATATCATCAGTACTGTTGAAAAGTTCCCAGCCGAACTTAGTTTCATCTTCCTGCTTTGCGGAATTGTAAGTTTTTTCTCGTTCTGATTTATTATAATTCCTCAGCAGTTAGGGCCTTCCTAATAATGGTACGTTTAGTGGTTTCTTCTTCATCAAACGTGCGACGAAGAAATAATTATGTGTTGACAGTTTTCCACTGAGTTTCACAGTAATATCGATAAAGCTTACCACCATACATTTGGTACAGTGGTGTTTTCATATGTTTTATCATCTGCTACATTTGTTACAATGTCGCAAGGCGGTTCATGAGATGTCGCCTTTTCAGGCGTTGATAGGGAAAACGTCATCGAGAGCACGCTGGCCTCCGGTAAACAATAACAATGACAACAAGTAATAATGACCCTGCGTCAGTTGATTCACGCAACACATCACGCAATCCTCGACTAATGAGATCGAGTGATTATATACATAATCACCTGAGCAATTAATATACTTATATGTAGTAATTCTACATAAGATATTAACGACGTTGCCGTGTACTTAAAAAACCCTGAGGTCAGAGGTTTTTATTAGTGAGACTGTCAACACATTGAAATGATACACATTGAAATGAATCTATCATGAAACATAAATAAATAAATAAATATGTTACGCTACTTTCATAGTGTAAAAAAAGGTACATGAACTTAATAAGAATTAAGACGGGCAGACAAAATAACTGTACGATAATTGTTACCCACAGTTAGCATAGCTATTCGAGGTGGGTAACAATTGGCGATGCATTTTTAAGACGTGGAAGAATTGAAAATTTTTGGAAATATATTTGTAATAGTGAAAGTGAAAACAACAATAAACAATAGAAGTAAACAAATAAGTAGGCTTACATAAGTAAGGAAGAGAGACGAGAAGAAGTAATCGCCCTAACGTCAACATAGACCTCCTCAATCTCTAAGATCTTTTAGAGTAATTTACGCAATTTTTGCTTAAAAAGTGTTTTACTCAACTTGCGTAACTTAGGAGGAATTTTGTTCCAAATTTTTGCCCCAGTTCTTGAAAGGATAGTAACTGTTGATTAGTTCTAGATCCTTGGATGTGAAAATTGCCATCAGCTGAAAATCTGGTATAGTGAGAGTGTATAAAGTCAGAACGGATGAAAAGATCAGTAATTTTGGAGGGAGCGCAATTGTTAGCAACGTCATGCATGAGGGTAGCCATATACTTGAAGAAAAGTAAATTCAAAGGTAATATGCTAGAGCTTAGAAACAGAGGAATTGCATGAGCTCTGCAGTCAGCGAAGTATATTAAACGAAGAGCTCTCTTTTGTAGAATAATTACTTTGTTCAAATAACAATTAGCACTTGGCCCCAGGCGGTAAGACCATAAGAAATGTATGGCTCAATTAACGAACGATAAATCCTTATAAGAGTATTTGTAGGTACAAAATGCCTGAGCCTCGCAATAATACCAACACCTTTACTTATTTTGGATGAAATGTGATCTATGTGGTATCTCCACGAGAGGTTACTATCTATGAGAACACCTAAATATTTGACATAGTTTTTACGTTCGAGAGGTATAGATTTCTGCAAGCTGTTGTCGTAGATCTTTAAGCTCACGCCATAGTAAGCTTTATGTTGATAGGGATGAAAAATAACAAAGTTAGACTTGCCAGTGTTGAGCGATAATTTGTTTGCATTTAGCCACTCGCAGACTTTCATTAACTCATCATTAACGACTGCCTCAAGGGATTTCAAATTTAGGTCAGCGTAAAGAAGATTAGTATCATCAGCGAATAAGTAAAAGCTGAACTTATGGGAAGAGAGATAAATGTCATTAATATAGATTAAAAAAAGCAATGGACCTAAAATAGAGCCATGAGGAACGCCATATAATATTTTCCTTTTGCTATAGTGATGCTGGATCCAATTTGAGTAGTCTGGAGCCTATCAGACAGATATGAAGAAAACCAGTCGTTGATAATTCTGCGCACACCGTAGTGATGTAGTTTGCACAATAATATGGAATGGTCAACGGTGTCGAAAGCTTTTTTTAAGTCAATAAAAACACCACAAGAAAACGATCCCGCGTCCATTTTACTTTGAATTGTATTGACAATATCCAAAATTGCATGTTGGGTAGAATGATTTTTTCGGAAACCAAATTGAGATTGCGAAAGGATTTGATTCTTTTCGATGAACAAAGTGAGGCGTTTGTTCATTAGTCTTTCGAAGAGGCGATTGAACACAGAGAGTAGTGAAATAGGCCGATAATTGCCTGGTTCAGTTTCATCACCTGCCTTATAAACTGGAATAACTTTAGTATGCTTCAATTTTGAGGGATAAATACCACTTTGGACCGACATGTTTATTATTTCAGCCAAAGTATCGGAAATAATGTGTTTAGCTCCTTTCAAAATACGAATTGGGCAGGAGTACAGTCCATAGGCTTTGTTAAGAGGTGTTAACATTATTTCAGATTCAATTTCAGGCGAGGCAACAGGATCGAAAAAGAAACCCTTAAATAACAATGACCAGAACCAGGTTTTCTGAGCCCGCGAGAATGAGCATCCCGGGCAAACCACTGCTTTAACGAAACAACCCTGCAGTCTAAGGTTCTCCGTCTACTTACGATATATGTCGACTGTAAGTTAAACGTTTCTGCGGTAACCGAATAAGTCTAAAAATTGCGTCCTATTGCTTATGGTGTAATCTGTCGCAGTGGTTATGATTCATTGAAAAAGAACTGCTGCCGGTCAAACCTTAATAGTTTTTATCGTTCTTGTCCTGGTCGCAGATCCACAAGTAGCTGACCATCTCGTCCATTCGTTCCAGCGGCATTCAACCGTTGGGCATGTGCATTTTACTTGACGCGACTCAGACTGAGGTTTTTCAGTACATTTCTGCGGTAGGCCAGCACAGCTAGGCTTGTTTACTGTGATAGCAGTTTCTGTTTAAAAGGGACAAAAATAACTTGTGTTCCCAAGATGCTGTTACAAGTTAAGTTACACTGACGATCCTGTTGCTATCCGTTCAACCTATTGATAGTAAGCAATCTTACTCACCGGTAACCCTCCCCGAAGTGATAAGCATCTAACTTCTCCTAATAATATCAGTACATTGTCCAGCAGACAGGTGATGCGAATAGACAAGCTCATCAGCCAGAGGGTGATATCCTCACTAGCCTGCGAGCGCAGACGTATTTCCGGTTGTAGCTTCTCTCCGCCCGGCGCTTTTCGGGCGGAGAGAAGCGACAACCGAGAATACGTCTGCGCTCGCAGGCTATATCCTGACAAACAAGTCTCAATTCTCTTAGCCCGGGTACAAAGAATGTATAGCGGCTAGTAAGGAGATTAAATAATCAGATCTTGGGAGCTGAAGAGTTAACACTACAAATACCAGAATTTTGTCAAATGTTTTGGTTTTTCAACTTCCGCTTTTAAAAGAATTTACTCTTCCACTCAGAGAAAAAATACTGTACTCAATGTCTCATTAGCATATTATTATGATTAAATTCGTTTTATTTAATGATATTTTCTTGATATTCCGATATTGCTTCCTAACTCAGTGCAGTCGCTGTGCTCATTTTCAACTGGGTTCATGAAGCTGCTTCTGTGGAGCCGGAAGTTATAAAAGTAATGAAATGTTACCTTTAATATCACGTGTGCGTCTCCCTGCGCCACAAGATGTGGACCACGACGACCATTCGTCCCAAGTGCAGTTGACAGTATGACATGCGCAGTCGGTTGTTTTATGTTCAGTTTCTGGTGTTTGATTACAGGATTTTGGCAGCCCATCGCAACTCTCATTTTGGACAGTAATCTGTGTCGATCTTTGAAAGAGTTAAGAAAAGCTAACGTAATAAGATTATTAAACAACATTAACTAAAATAATGAATAAAGGCTAGGGGTAGTTTCTAAAGAAACTGTGGTGCTGCGTCGGTGGGGAAGTAGTACTACAATAATGGCTATTTTGGCTAAGGGAATCGGACGTAAAATTTAGCCTTGTTTATATCAGATCTAAAGACACTCGTTATTAAACATTAATTTTTTTTGTATTTCATTCTTGAATTCTCAAGTATTTTTATTGTAAGTGGTAATTTAGTTTTTGTGCCAAAATATACTCACTGCATTGTTCGGGTTCGCGAGGCGTTCCCACAAGTGGCCGACCAATCACTCCACTGACGCCAAGCACACTGCACTGTCAGGCAGGTACACATGGTCTTCTTACTTTCCTTCTGAGGAGGCTGAGTGCAGGACTGTGGGAGACCAGAACAGTCTGGCTGTTGTACTACTATACTAGTTGTCTGGATAGACCTAGTCTTCTCCGCCAGACCACATGTCGCTGACCACTCGGTCCACGGCCTCCAAGAGCATCTTACACTCTTACAAGGACCTTGGAAAATACATTTCATCGAAAGAGCTTTAAAATTTAATAAAAAGTACTATCAACCGCCGACCGGTTGGCTCAATTGGTAGAGCGCCGGACTACCGTACGGGAGATCGTGGGCTCAAAGCCCCGGCCCGACCAACACTCAGGGTCTTTAAATAACTGAGGAGAAAGAGCTTCCTTTGCAATTCCATCTGCAAATGGTTAGACTTTCTAGTCTTCTCGGATAAGGACGATAAGCCGGAGGTCCCGTCTCACAACTCTCCACAATTAATTCTGTGGGACGTTAAAGGTCCACTAGGGACGTCACGAACCCTGGCTGTGACCACCCCTAGTGCTGACCTTGGGTTGGTGCTTCACATAGGGATAACCTCATTACACCTTTCCCCCTTGGACAGAATTCCAAGAAAAATTAGTATGTATGTATCATTGCCCTTCTGAAAGTATAAATCACGAAGAAAGACGATAAAAAAGAAGTGAATGTAAAAAGGTTTTAAATTGAAGTAAGGGACGTTTGAGAGTTCCGTATTTAACTCTGCTGAAGGCTTCTCTTTGAACACTTTTTTGAGCACAAACGGCTAACCAGAAGAAGAAGAAGAAGAAGAAGAAGAAGAAGAAGTGGTCAAGAAAATGCACGTGAAACAGTTTTTTCGCATTAACCTACAGTTTGTTGTTCTCCTTTCTACTTCCGGTTGGGGACATGAGGTCTGCAGTCCACTGCACGATGGCCTGTTTACCACGTGATTTGTAATTTTACTGGTTCTCTGCCTATTGCTTGCTCCGCAAGTGGAAGACCATGAACTCCAGTCATTCCATGAACACGTAACGTATTGACACTGACCTGACAATTAATTTATTGTTTATTAGAGTTGTCGCGGTAACAAAATCAACTTATTTAGTTCATCTCTAAGACTGTTGACAAGGCTCACGTCCAATCCTCTTCCAACATATCAATCCTGATATCACTTTATGCCGATATTTCCACTGCCATTATTCCTATTACAACTAGGTTTTCACAGATTTGTGCTTTTTTGCAATTGTTTAGAGCTGAATGGTTGAAAACCATGTTAATTAGATAGGTTCAGCTCAAAGTGACCAATCTATTGAAATCTGTTTTGCAAGGTGTTTTCGAGGATGGTCTCCATGAAATGATCATCGGCATTTATTGTCTGGATGATTGAACTATCATATATAAACTGCTCTAAACACACACGCTCCTGTTCGAACGGCAGGATCAGTTTAAAACGTGCTAATTCGAAGACTGGTTGCGGGAGAGATCGTAAGACTAGTAACCAATCTTTTAGGCGGAAACTAAGCTTTGTTAATCTTAAGAATATGTCCTCGTTCTACAAATATTGCTATGAAAAATCATTCAAACGCCAGTAAGGCAGAATGCTCCTAACTGTTGGTATTATACTTAGGACACTGCCGACTTGTTGTTCGCACCCCTTCAAAAAATATCTTCACCTTCAGTCGAGGACACTTCCAATGATGCTGTTTCATTCTGGAATCCAACCCACTTACACCCCAGAGGTTGCAATTTAATTCTCTGTAATAATACTGCTGTCGGTTATGTGAAGATAGTGATGTTAATAATAATGATGATGACGACAATAAGGGATAATAATGCTTTCACAATACAGTCATCCCTCTCATAGCGACCACTTCTCATAAGCGACCACTTTTTTTGTCTCATCGATGAAGGGAAAGTAGTCTGACACCACTTATATCAGCGCCCACGATTTATTTAAAACTTTAAAATAATTTACACTTTGTAAATAACCGTTTTTTTGCCCAGTCAAATACTTCTTCAAAAACTCTCTCGTAATCGACCACCACTCAAATTTCTTACATATCCGTTTGTTTTCTGTTTCCAGTGAGTGACCACTCCACATGACCACGTATGCTCTTTAGAAAATCGCTCCTCAAATGTCACAAAAGTTTAACAGCGCTGTCCTGGCGTGCCGACAGATTACATTGTAGGTAAACAGGAATTGTTACAGTGATCTGTCGCAAAATGGCATACAAAGTTTAAATAGATGTAAGATCATTCCAGACATTATTCGATATGAAATAAGCCAGTGCTTTCAATCTTTTCCCTAAGCCTTGTGTTAGCTAAAAAGGTAATATCTATGTAATCGGTTAATCGATTCAGTTTTGGGTTTTTCTCGTAAGCGATCGCCTCCCGTAAGCGAATACTTTATCGTGCACCAAGGGTGGTCGCTTGCGACGAAGGTGAGTGTACTTACAATCCATGTCCTTGGCTTCCAGTTCTTCTTTGTCACACGTGGTTTGCAGACCAGAACACCCTCCCTGCTGTTCTATGACATGCTCATTCTGTTTGGTCAGCGTTCTTTTCCTCTTCATACCTTTGCCGCACGAGATTGACCAAGAAGTCCAGGCACTGTAGTCACATGTCACATATTTACATTTGAAAACTGAAACCCAAAACAAAGATACACCATTTTGACAATGATAATGGTGATGATAATGATGATGATGGCGATGGTGATGATGATGATGATGATGATGATGATGATGATGATGATAATGATGATGATAATGATGATGATGATAATGATGATGATAGTGAGGAGGAGGAGGAGGAGGAGGAGGAGGAGGAGGAGGAGAAGGAGGATTGGGATGATGATTAGGATGATGATAAAGGCGACGCTGATGGTAATGATCATATAACGATAATGCCAATAACTTATTTAGCCATAAGCGCTTTGCGTAACTGACTACTGACTCTCGTGGAAACAAAACTGTGAGTTTCCAATGTAGCAAAATTTGAAACAACAATAAAACTATAACGGTTTTAACGCTAAGGATCATGACCATGACAATTATGTTACAATGTAAAATAATTTGAAAGAAAACCAGAACGGTTTAATTATACACAGGCAGATTATTCCTGAAAGCTTTGGGGCAATACTGAAAAATTCGCTAACCAAGGAGTTCAAGATTGTACCAAGGTACAAATAAAAGATCATCGAATGACTGTAATAACAATCAATAACCTCGCACCAGATATCCTCAATTTGTTCTTCTCAACGCGCAAAATGGCTGATTTAACACACAACCACAAACCTTCAAAACACTACTACGACATGTCTGACATGAAATCACTACCTTGGCATGAAGATTGTGCCAAAGTGTGCAACAGGCTTGGCAACTGAGCCATGTTCTGGACGTAGAATAAATGGGAAGCTTTAGGCTCTGAAGCCATGAACTCCAGCTCTGCGCGGTTAAGGTTTTGCCCCACTCCTACAGAAAATATGTTCACTTTGATTGATCTGAGATCCTTTACTGGAATTTGAAGACTGTTGATTCCACCATTGCTGGCTCCGTCTGTTACTATGAGTAAGATCTGTCAATAGAGTAATTGATCAAGTAAAATAAAGATACGAAAAACACAAGGAGCGGAACGGACTGGATTTAACTAATAATAATAATAATAATAACTTTACTTAAGTCTCAGATCGTTCCAGCTGAACTACTAATCGGGGAAACTGTAAATCAAATAAACTCTAAATTAAATCAAATGCTGGTTTTTGAGGAGAGGGGGAAAACGGAGTACCCGGAGAAAAACCTCTCGGAGCAGAGTAGAGAACCAACAAACTCAGCCCACTCAGTTATGACGCCGAGTCCGGGAATCGAACCTGGGACACATTGATGGAAGGCGAGCGCTCTCGCCACTGCGCCAACCCTGCTCCCCTGACTATATATGGCCTTGATGATAACCTGCAGTGCTCTTGTCAGTCGAACAATGTACTGAACAGGGACTTTACTGTGAGTTACGGCCGAATTTTCGCACGTTAATTTATGGCCCAAGCGCGAAGGGTGCGGGCCATAAACGAGGCGCACGGGAAAGGAAACTAGTTGAACTGATTTAGCGAGTATCCGCTCTAAAATTTGGCGTGCCATATAGTGTAGACTGCGCGCAAAATTGACCTTCGACACTTTATGCAGGTTGCAAATATACAGGTTTTAAATCACTGAAATGTACTACGCGTGGCGCCAACTAACCTTGGTAACCCCTGATCTTGCTCCGTTGGACGATGTAAAGAGCTGCGACTTAGCGAGATTCAGGGCCTTGTGAGTGTACGTCCATCCACCTAAGTTATTTTACATAATCAATTTGCTCGGCCACTTAGTGTAAGGTGTCAACAGAGGAGTTTACATGTAACAACGTTGGTGAGTATTGTGGAACGCTTTGTTCTTTCTTTGGCATACCACTGAGTATTTCCCCTTGGTTCCCTGGGACTGATTTTAAGCTTGAGGGAAATTACTTTCCAAACAGTTTGGATAGCCTTGATCACGACAATAACAATCCTCTAATTAATACGAAATTTCAAGTCAGTCAGAAGGAATGTTTCATAATACTTGCATTTGATGGAAGGACATAACATGAGAAAGATCGAGAGAAATTCAAGCCTAATTCCTGAGAAACAGGACTGCAGGGCTTAAACTCGAGCAGTCTCAGTGGAGCGCCACTAAACGAGACAAATTATATAAGACAAATAGATTCCATGTTGCCGTGCGTCTTGTTCTTGTTCACATTTTGACGTCATCTGTGATCTATTACTGAACAGACGCACGGCAACATGGAATCCATTTGTTAAACACACGCGCCTGCAAATGGAATCTACAGTACTGTTAAGTAAATCCGCATATTGGGGACGCTAGTGTCGGCAAGTTTATATGCATGATTCTGTATGTGGCGGTGTGCAACGTTACCAACTGGAAGGCTTTTGCTACTTTGACCACCTCGCATATTTTTGCTGTACGTTTAATTTTTATCTTACAATATCAATGAAGTGCTGTTTACAGTGTAAATTAATTTTGAACCTTTCAAAAATGACAGTACCAAAAATTATCTTACCGCTTGTTCAAGACAACTGCAGCAACAAAAGCCTCACCCAATTAAATTGTCTTACCTCTCTGTGCGATATTTTTCACAGCATTCATAAAGGCAGCCTTGTTGGAATACTGGTTCAGTTTGATATCGACGTTTGCAAAAGAGCTAAATGTTATGACTCCCATCTGCACTCCCTTGGGACCAAAGTTGCTGAAACCATTTGCTAGAGCGGCAACGAAGTCCTTCTCGCGAGTGAAGTCCTGACTTTTGATGCTGCCGGATTCATCCATAAGCACTCCGAGTTCCACTTGACAGCCTGGAATAAAAAACGTACGATGAAAGTTGATTTTCTAGCATTGACGTCGTTCAAGAAAGATCTCTGCCACGAAAATATTTATTTATTTTTAGATACGCTGCTCTAAACGTTTTTGCAAATTCAACAAATTGTTTTTTTAATTACATCGCGAAATCGCGCTGAATATCTCCTGATACTTAGCAGACGAGGTCATAGGCTGATACCCCATTCACACCAACTAAACATGTTTAATTAAACCAGGTTTAGAAAAACAAAAACCGTTAAAGAAAAACTGGAACTCAGGCTTTTATGCAGGATTTAGATGAACTTAAACATGTTCTTTAATTTGCGCTGAATTTGTAGTCGAAAAACATCAGTAAGCAGCTTTTATAAAGAAAATAATTTTAAACTTTGTTTAACTAAACAGCTTTTAAACATGTTTAAGCTTTGGTGTGAACGGAGCATCTGAGTTAGCTAAAATCAGGAGTATTCCGCAAGAGTGAGCACGATAATTGTTTCATTATTGAGTATACTGATAACAAAGCACATTTCACTGACTTTGCTGCAGAAAAGCCAGCCTTTTTTCTCCACACCGCACAAAATTACGGACATCGCGGGATATCTGTTTCTGAAGTGTGCATGACGAATACTGAGAGCGCCATGATCATATTTGGACATTGCCACAAAGAACTGAATAATAACATAATTTAGTTGCACCGTAGCTTTCGCTTGTCCGCCAGTGGCAAGCTGGTGGAGTTAAGCAAAAGAAGGGCGTGGTACTGAGACCAGGATATGTAAAGACCGCTCTCGCTTTCTTGCCTCATAGAAAGGAAAATAAGAACTCACATGATATAAATGCTGAGTCTGTCTGTGGTGCGGGACATGAGGTTTGGAGACCATCGCAGTTTGGTCTGTTGACAACGTGCTGAGTGGCTCTGCTTGTTCGCTGTCGCGTCATCCGGCCACATGTGGCCGACCACCCGCCCCATGGATTCCATGCACACGTCACATACTTACACGGGCCTGATCACGCAAGAAAAATCAATTTTTGAAAACCTATACCACAAAAATAATTATTTTAACTACATCTTAAGCCTTGGCCAAACGGGAAACGTTTGGTAGCCAAATATCATCACGTACTGTTTGGTGACAAACATGCCGTTTGGCCATGTTTGATCGTATTTGGTCGAGTTTGATAAAATTAGAACTCCAACAAACATTTGTTCTCGTGTTTGATAGGTGATGTTTTTTCGTTTTGCCAGCTATAGCAAACATGGATTGCGCGAGCATACGAGCGGCGCTATCTCATTCGATTGTACCCATAGATTCCACGTTTTGTGGCCCATAAATCCTTGCGTTTAGTTATCATCAAATATGTTTTTAACCGTTTGACAAGGGCTTCAAATATCAAAATGTTTAGTTATCAAACAATGTTTGATCATGTTTCGGCAACAAACCTTTTCCAATTTGACCAAGGCTAATATAGTTACAGGTTTATAACCACAGGCGCTTTATAACAGTCACTTACAAATAGTGTCCTTGGTTTCCAGCTGTTCCTTATCACACGTAGTTGTGAGACCTGAGCAACCACCTTGTTGCTCCTTGATGAGCTCAGTTTGTTTGGTCAACCTTCTTTTCCTCTTCATTCCACTACCACAAGTGCTGGACCACGATGACCACACGCTGTAGTCACATTTAAGGTACTTACAATTGTATTCTGTTAAGATGAAGAGGAGATTGAGTAAGGTAAGGTAATATCCACTCCAAAAAATTTGAGCGCCATTGTTGAAAATCAAATGAAGAATGATCCTCGCAGTTGTGAAGGCAATTTATACAATTGCGTAAAGAGGCTGAAAAAAGTCCGGACTTTAACGGGGTTTGAACCCGTGACCTCGCGGTACATCGCACCGGTATCGCAAGGCTCTAACCAACTGAACTACGAAGCCACGGACCTTAAGAGTAGGTCAATTGTGGGTTCATATGTTCCCCTGATAGTGATGAATGTGAGTGATGTATATGACTTGCTGTTTTTTTTTTCCAAATCTCATTTCAAAACGTAACGCCTCGCACCGATGTCATACTTAAACTTCATCTGGTTGCAAATATTGTCCAGAAAGAGGAAACGTTTTGAGATACCAAGCAAAAATCTCTGTTATATTTATATAGCGGAGATTCCCTTTAAGAGGTAAATGCACCGGCAATGTCAACATTTTAATCTTGTATCCCCTTTCCATCGATCCAAAGGCCTGAAGAAGGTAGAGTTGTAGTTGCAGGTTTCGCGCGAGTGGTTAGCTTTAGTTACTTTAACAGGTATCTTATATACCAGCGTGTCTATATGTTTCAAACTTTTATCCAATTAATATCGCAATCACTGAGTGATAATATGCCACACGCACATTGCAACCAGTTCCGGTGAAGATAGTGGTTTGACTCCAGGTTTGTTTGACACCGTAATAAACAAGGGCATGTCAGGACTGAAGTCGTTTCCGATTCAGTTTGTGCATTAGCTTGCTCGTGTTGTTCGGATTT
This sequence comes from Galaxea fascicularis, assembly GCA_948470475.1. Lineage (NCBI taxonomy): Eukaryota > Metazoa > Cnidaria > Anthozoa > Scleractinia > Euphylliidae > Galaxea > Galaxea fascicularis. The sequence continues at coordinate 12,158,771 of OX419347.1, forward strand.
TGACTTTATGGGTTTTTTTTGCTGTCTTTTTAAGCCTAACCAAGATTATCTCTGGGAGTCGGCCAAACAAATTATCGGCAAACAAAGTGCAATGCATTTTTTTTTTCACAAGAGAGGGCTTGTACTAAGCAAAAGAATCTTCACACATAACCTCGCCCTGTATTTTTGACTTACTTTTGCAAGACGATTCCCCAATTCCTTGCAACAGAGTTTGTAGCTCCTGCATGTTTGCAACATAGAACACATGATCTCTGACGGGATCTGTAGCCATTAACTCAAGCTCTTGTCTGTTAATTTTATTTCCAACACCGATGGCGAATATATTTACGTAGCTCTTTTTTAGCTGCTCGAGGGGAGCTCGGAGAGAGTTGATTCCACTAGTAGTTGATCCGTCCGTCAAAACAATAAGAATCTGAAAGAAAGGGGAACACTGTCCTTCCATTCTTTTCTTTTCTTAATCAATCACTAACTAGAAGTGCAACAGCTGTAGAACTCCATGAAAGGTTTAGATTGACAAGTTTTTGTTTTTGCCCGAACAGATAGAGCAAAATAAAAGAGATTAAACAAAGGACCAAAAAATGTGCAGCTACAGCAGCAATCGGTCTTAAAACGTTAACAATTCACGTTGGTAGTGGCGCACCTGACTGTGGCAAATGCAAGCCTCTAAAAGACAAACTGACTAGACACTCGATTGTGATTAGCATTAATGAGAAAGTTGATCGAATATGTCTTCACAGACCTTTGATACATCTGCGCGTGCTCCGTTTGACGACTGAAATAGCTGATTCTTGGCGATGTTAAGAGCTCTACCAGTGAATGTCCAGCCACCTGTTGAAAAAATTATTTGACTCCCAAAATAATGTATCCTCTTTGATTATACAGTCTACAAAATCGCAAGGCAAACTACCGATACTGCGCAAAAAGATTGTTTCGAGATTTACCTTTTTAACTTGTGTTATTGTGTTACACGGTGTTAAAAAAAAACATTTTTCCTTTAAACTTTCCAATAAGGGCGAAGTAAGTTAAGTCTAAGTTTCTACCCGTACAGTGTAATTGGTTTTAATGGTCAGTGATTCAGACAAAATTTTCCGTCTTCCTGAAAAGTCAAATGTAAGATTGAAGGAGAAAGCTCAATTACCATCGAAAACCCTATGGTTAAAACCCTAAGTTAAAATGAATCACACAACCCGATTTCCTACCTCTATAGCTGATGCGCTTAACAGCGTTAATAAAGTTCATTTTGTTGGAAAACTGATTAAGTCTGATATCAAGCTTTGCATCTGAGCTGTATGTTATTACTCCCATCTGAACTCCGTTGGGGCCAAAGTTGGTGAAGCCATTCGCAAGATTAGTGACAAAGTTCTTCTCTTTGACAAATTCACTGCTCCCGATGCTGCCGGATTCGTCCATTAGGATTCCCAATTCACCCTTGCAACCTGCATAACAAGTGTTGAGCCGTGAAAATAAATATATGGTAATTTCTTTGACCTGTAAAGAACTCAAAGGACAACAAAATATGGAGGATGGAGAGGAATGAAAACGAAAAGGACGATCAAATGTCACAACAAGTCAGCTAGTGATATGTACAATATAGTGCACATGACCTTGACGAAGCACAAAAGGAAACGAAATGACAAAATATTTGGCATAAATCTGTTCAGGATGCCATTCCTGACAATCAGTCGCCACACCCCTTCTCTAAGATATGAAAGAAGGCGTAATATAATTCTCATGAAGCACTAGCAACTGTCCTGTTCTTTGAAGATATCCCTGGAGATCCTGGCCGGTGTATTCTAAAAGTTACCAAGCAAACCATTACTTACACGATATGTAGAACGATTGTACATCTGGTTTGGGGCAGGACGTCTGCAAGCCATCACAGTTAGGACGTTGAATAATGGATTGCCTTACTTTAATACTGGTGCGCTGGCGTGTCATCCTGCCACAAGTTGAGGACCAACTACCCCACGAATTCCAAGAACATGTCACGCTAACGCAAAGACCTTTACAGGAAGATTGATTTCAAAGGAAATGTGTCACACAATCAGACCTTTCTTTCCCGACAACAATGAGGCTTTCACTGGAACAGGTGGTCAGCCCATCACCCAGCCTCCACCCAGCCTCCACCCAACCATAAGAGGTCAAAATAGAAACAACCACTTTCCCAATGATTTCTAATCTACCTCTTGAAATAAAACCTAGAAATCTTGTGCACGAGTTAAGTTTTTGCAGGTTACTAATTTCCAAATTGTTGCACTTGTTTTAAATCTTGAATTTGTTTTTGTCTTAAATCTTAAACTCTACGGCGTGGTGGGACACTGATACGTTCCAACTCAAACAAGAGCAATAGCTTTTCTTTCATATTTTTGGGAAGAGTTGGCGACACGTTTGCAGGGTACACCTACCGGCACACTTCATTCTCAATTGCACTTCCCAGGGCCTCTCGAACTTTTTGAAAAGAAAGAGGCCCTGGGAACGAAGCTGGCAGAATTCTTTGCTATAACCAAACGAACTTAAGCAAAAACGTGATCCAAGCCAGGAGAATAAACTTAATTTATCATAAACCATTTTATCGTTCTTTTATAACATTTTTGTGTTATATATACATTCCAAAAGGATGGCAAACTGGCAAATAAAATAGATTCGTGGACAAATCTATTCTTGATCAAATGCTGTTTTTTTGTTAAGTTCAATACTCGAAAAAAGCCACGCCTAAAGAGAATTTATTACACCTTGGAATGGGATTTAGAATCACTCAGAATCATTGAAAATTGTCTCTCTTGGCCTCGAAATGCGAAATATATTATAATTATTTCATTTCTAAACAGCCCGAACTTTGAAGTATGTGCTTCTAAAATCCAATCCAATAATGTAACATAAAGAAAGAATCTTTTCTGAACTTACAGTTTGTTGTCTTTGTTTCCGTTTGCTGCCTGTCACACGTGACTTTAAGTCCTGCGCAGCCTCCTTGTTTGTTAATATAATGTTCGTTGACCTTTGCCAGACTCCGTGTACGCCTCATTCCACTGCCACAAGACGCAGACCATGCAGCCCACTCGTTGTAGTCACAGGTAACGTAACTACAGTTGTATGCTGCAAATAAAATCACGTTCATTTGACTTGGATTTTCTAAGAATGAAAAGTATTTCTTCAAGGTGGTTGCACAGCACAATAAGGACCACTCCAAGCTGATTACTCTTTGCACGTAATAAACGAGAAACGTGTTTTGTCATACCTGTAGATATTTGTAAGATTGATATATCTCCCTTTGATTGGGAAATGTAAACAAAGGTCACAAACGCAGAGTAGCTACAGATAGTCTCTAACACACCCTCTTTTTGTGTTGTCACGCAACGTTAACAAACATTGTGTCACGACGCAAAGTACGGCTGCCCAGGAGACTTAATACAAGATGCCAACATCATACCCAAACAGATACCGAATGACCCACATGAAGGACAATATCCTTGCCCTGGTCTCAGACAACTGATCTGCGCAACCAATCAACTTACAAGTACATGACGAGGCTGTAATCGAACCAATAAGAGTCCTCAGCTGCTCCATATTCTGGACTGAGAATACATGTGTGTTAGATGGCGAGGAAGCCATAAATCTGAGTTCAGTGGGATTCGTGTTTCTGCCTACACCAATGGAGATGATATTCACAAATGAATCCTTCAGACGCTTGATCGGTGCTCTTAGGGCTTGCATCCCTCCAGTAGTCTGCCCATCAGTGATGACCAGAAGTACCTGAAAGGCGTAAATGGCATTTTAGAGACTTGATCGCACTTGCTGTTGTTGCTTCTATTTCATTCTACTTTACGATCAATGATGATCAGTGAAGCGAATGACTTTGTCTCTTACCTTTGCTACATTTGCACGTGCACCTTTAGCAGCGGTAAAAAGCTGGTTGTGAGCCAAGTTCAAAGCTGTGTGGGTGAAAGTCCATCCACCTATATAAAACAACGTATATTTAACTTTAGTAAGACAAGCTACAGGCTGGCTTGGCCTGACAGGGCAGAAAGGGCCTTCAATACCATTGGATCCGGAGAGTATAGAGTACTGGTAAGCAACTATCTCTTTTGATAGTATTTGATCGTGTTTGATGAAATTTGAACTCGTCAAGCATTCGATCAAACAACTTTAAACATTTCTTTTGTACTCGTGATAGGTGATGTTTGGTTCATTTGGCCAGCTATCAAATTCGTTCCCATCGTCAGCCTTTTTGACATGTGTGAGGGGTCGGACCCTCTGGCTAATCGATTTCAGATACAATTCTTATTGGCTGTTAAATACAAAGACATTAAAACCGGAAGCCAAGATGAACTTGGGAGCAACTGAAAAAATACCAAATCTCAGAGTAGCGACTCGTGCAATTGTAATTATGAAAATGTTATTGCAACGAATCACCCATTCAGGCGCGGATCCAGGAGAGGTGAAATGGGTGAATTTTAACCCCCCCCCCCCTTTTTTTTTCTGACAATTTGTCAATCATGCTGATGCACAGACCTCAAACACCTCAACCAGGCTTTGGTTCTATTACATTATTACAAAAATTCACCCCCCATTTCAAAATCCTGGATCTGCGCCTGCCATTGATTTGATTGGCGCAAAGGCATTACAAGAAAACATTCCTTCGGTTCTTGAGAGGTTTTTTGAATTAAAAACCGCTAGACATGATAGCCTCTTCTCACATGTCTGTCAATGCTGCTTACCACAAAGTAATAGCTCATTAAATACAACATCCCAACAAGAATCAGTGATACAAGTCAAAACAGTCGATCAGCAAGTTTCCCACACACGAGACGTGATCTCAAGAAAGGAAAAACAGGCGAAGAAACACCCCGAAGTGTCGCAATGGTTTCATTTCTTCGCTCGATCGGTCATTCGATTCCTGGAAACGAAATTGGTCTTATTTTGCGCTCGCATGTGTTTTGCGCTATCTGGTTTGGTTTTATCCATAGTTACCACGTTTTGTGGCTCACATCTCCTTGCGGTTAGATAAATGATGTTTGTTTGATCAAACATGTTTTAATCATTTGGCCAGGGCTTTCAACATCAACATGTTTGCGCCCACAGGATATCAATAAAAGAGAGACTTTTAAAAAAGTTGAAGCATGTAACTTTTGATCTGTATTTGGTCGGACATCAATAAACGAAACACCGGTGCCTTGGACTGTGCCATGTTGTGTAATAACCCTTTAACTCCCAAGATCTGATTAGCAATTCTCCCTTCAAGATGTCATACATTTCCTTTTAAATCACTTGAGAGAATTTGGTGCTATATCAAGATAACACCCTCCAACTGGTCAATTTGTCAATTCTCGTCACCCATTTGCTTCACAATGTATTGAAATTGTGAGGTTAAGTTACATGTTAATCACTCCCGAGAGTGAAAGGGTTAACATCAATTTCAAAATATTTTACCCGTTTCACAAGAGGGATTAGAGCGAAGTGAACATTATGCAAAGGATAGTTAAATCTCAACTTCTGATTGGTGGAGAGTAATTTGGGTTTGAAAACGAAACGCACGAATGACGTAATGAGAAAAATAAAAAAGTTTAAAAGCGATGTATTAGAGAAATAAGTGGTGGAACAGAGAGAACTCTGAAGTGTAAATTAAAGTGCTAATAGAAACCCATAAAAAAACCCACTGGGCGTTAGCCCTAGAGAAATAAGCTGTCTCATTTGGCCTTGGGTGCGTGTTCTGATTACGACGACGTTAGAAAAAATGACAAGAACATCGGTCGCGATACTCGCCCCCTGCTCATCGCATACACCTTATGCCAAAATGGCCGCCATTCTATTAGCCCTTGCTGCCTCATTCTTAAGAGCAAAATTCAAAAGAATATTCAACCTTGTACGAGGCAACAAGGGATAATTGGATAGAAACAAGACAATATTAGAATGGGAGCCATTTTTCAATAATGTGTATAACGTTTTGTTCTCACCATAGATGGACGTCACCCATCAGAGTACACACTCGCGGCCAAATGGACTCTAATTGCTATGTAAGAGATACCTGCATGCCTGATTTCATTTACACCTTGGGAAAATGAGGCAGGGTCTTTATATTTACTGAGCGTGATATCCAGGTATGCGGCTGAGCTAAACGTGATCACGCCAAACTGTGCAGCACTGGGTCCAAACTGAAAATGACCAGCTAAGGCCTTGACAAAGTTCTTCTGTAGTTCAAAGTCTCCTTTAGTTACACTACCAGACTCGTCCATTAGAATACCAATATCCACTTTGCAAACTACAACAGATTAAGATTAACTTGATCCACTGTTTGATCCAAGATAGGAAACTGCATCTTAGGTTAAATTGAGTTGCAGCTACGTAAACATTATTTTATGACTACTGCACGTAGCCTGTGACACATTTTTAGTCAGTATTTTTGTTTACTTGTGTAACTAAAATGTGTAAATGTACTTTACTAAAATGAGTAGTTCTGTAAAGCATAAGCACCCATCCAGGGATGGAGTGATCAGGGCAGCAGCCCTCTATGAGTTGCTTTACAGCATGAAAAGGCTTGGGACGCCTGTGCTGTGGGATGTACCGTGATTTTTTGGGATTTTACCCAAACTACAATTTCCTGCGGCTTTATCGGCTATGGAAAGAACATAACCAACCCCAATGGCGACTAAATTTCCACTTTGCCTAAACAGCGATTTTGCTTCATCACAAAGTGAAAATTGAAACTGAAGGTTGCGAGACTACTGAACTCACCCCTTAAACAGCCATAAAGCTCCATCCTCAAGGAGATGTGTCCACGCCAGGTCTTTGGGTGGAGGCGAAGAAAACGAGCCTCTATAGTTGGTGTGATGTTGTGTTTAACAACAGTGCTCCTATCGTTATTCCCACTAAATACCTACGGATAAGGAAAATTAGCGGATGCCAATTAATTTATTCACCATGTTAGGATAATGTAAGACTCGACATCATAACTTATGCAACATCTGCAGTGATTCATAATCTACTACAAAGCTGTCTCTGTCAACAAAAAAATATCTTGGCTTCGAGGGTTCACTACTATCAGCTCTTCTTTAGATCCAACTCTGGTGCATTTAGTGTGCATTTGAGTGTTTTATGAGATTAAATGGGTTATAAATGATTGCCGTTCGTACAATGGCACTTTTTGCCCTCTTGTTCCCTGTTACCGGAGTACTCTGACACTCACGGTCGTTAAAATAAACTGCGGATCTCTCGCTCATACTTTTCCCGCCGCCTTTTGGCTCTTGAGTCTTCCATTCAACAGTTGCCCTTAATTATAGCTTTTATGCTTCGTACACACGGTTAATCTTTTCTCATTGACGCCAAGCTCTGATTATAAACTACGCAGTGAAAAATTTATGTTCGTTCAAACCTTCTGCTGACCGCCAACGCTGTACACAGAGTACTTTCCGCCATCTTCGCTGTAACTCAAGGTATAACTCGTAACCCATTGGTCGAAATTAGCTCGCCCCTGTAGAGCAACTGCGGTAATCTTCGTCGGACGATGAAATGCAACCTGGGAAGAAACAACAACTTGCGTGTCAGCAAATTGATTAACGCTGAGGGTTGGCGCGGTATTTGTCACGCAAGATACTTCAGACAGTGCAGCACAATACTCAGAGCACAATGCAATTTATTCCGCTCTGCTGGCACTGTATGGACATTCCTAAGTCTAAGGTGGTCAGTGTAGATAAACATTTCTAGTTTTTGCGGAACAAGTTTAAGCAAAGCGTTTTAGCGGGCGACACGCCAGCTACAGTATAACATAGAAACACTATCAAAATCATATCACTTGCATCCCTTGGGGCAGGGTGGGTTGAGTCCAACAGCCAGATTTAAATTAATATGAACGCGGGTTTCTCTTTTTTGTTCAGTTTTTTTTTTGTGTGTGTGTTTCGTAGCTTTTTGTGTGTTTCATTTGTTTCTATGCCTTGCCATTTACGGTTTATAAAACCGAGAGAAATCATTAAGGTTGGAGGACGACTGAAATCAAGATTTTAATCCCTGGGAGTTGCGTAAACCTCACGAACTGACCAGGGGAGATGAATCAATCTCCTTTTACAGAAGGAAGAAAGGCTAAGCGTTTTGGTTTTGGAACGGTGCTTCTCCCTGACATGAAAGAGATACGTTTTTTCTTGTAACATTAGCTAACTTTAAGCCTCACAAAAAATGAAACTTAGAATGGTAATAATGGAAGTAAAGAAGATGATGGTGATAGCGATGACGATCATGAGATGATGCATGGCGATATTAGCAATGTTCACGGTAACAGTGTGATGGTGATGGTGTTGATGATACCGATGACGATGACCGTGGTTCTGGTCCTGACGATGATGATCAGGGCCCAAAATGGCCGGACATCATTAATATTCATATGGCTAATCATCGCATTAGCATAAAAATGACGCACTGAAGCGCGAAATTTGAAAGTGACAAACTAGATTTTTAAAAGAAATGATGATGATGGTAATAGTGATGATGACGATGATGGTGGTGGTGATGGTGATGATAATTGTGATAGCCATGATGACGATAATGGTGGTGGTGATGGTGATGATGATGATGATGATGATGATGACGACGACGATGACGACGATGACGGTGGTGGTGATGGTGATGACAATTGTGATAGCGATGATGACGATGATGATGGTGGTGATCTTTATTATTATTATTGTAATGGTGAGTGATATGTGGTAGGGTTTCGTTTTCCTAACCTGAATCCACTGGTTGGCGTTATTGTATTTTGCACACCATGAGCCAGGGTAGCTGTATTGTTTTGGCATGTGAAGCCGGCCTCTCCAGGCTGCGTGTTTCTCGTCCCACACAGTTGATGCTGTCACTTGATTGTTTTCCACCCAGCCGCTTTCCAGTCCCAGCGGTTTATTACAACCTGTGTTTAACATGAGAGAAAACTCTTCACCCATAGCACGGGTAACATTAAGATTGTTTTATCTTATAGTTTGCTTCCTTACTACATATGGTACGAAATCGTTAAAGCCTGGTTTTCCCTAGCGACGCAAGCACCAGCGCAAGCATAAGTGCAAGACATTCTTCTCAAGTGAAAACAAAGCATGACGCAACATAAGCACAAGACAAACGGACGAAGGATTCATCTTGAGATCTTGTTGTTTCTTCTCCTCCTGAGGCGTAGAAGACGAAGAAGGCAATTGAAAATGAACAAACACGTTTGGGTTAGAGACATTTTTAAGGAGAGCCAAGGAGACTTCCATACCCTTGTAAAGGAGCTACAACTGAAAGAACGTGAATTCTATTTCTCTGTAGTGACGCACTACCTCGCCAAAATTTGAATCAAAGTTTAAAGTGCTTTCCGCCATTTTGTTTCCTGGTAATATCCGGGAGGATTCTGCATGGAACGAGTGCTATCACCGGATGCGCATAAGAACTTGCGTTGTGCTTACGCTCTGTTTCGTTTTTACACGATGGAAGCGAACGTAAGCATTAAAAGAAAAAGGAAATATTTCGGCTAATCCTTGTGCTTGTGCTTGCGCATGCGCTTATGCTTATGCTTGCATCAAGCCAGTTTTCACGGTGACATATGCGCTCTTGTGCTTGCGTTGATGCTTACGCTTGTGCTTATGTCGCTTGTGAAAACCAGGGGCGCTTTCCATTTACAGGACTGCATCCGGTTGGAAATTTTAGGTTTAAATATTCAATGCTGCAGCTTGTTCAAATACAAAATGGATAAACCACAAAATGTACTAGTATCAGTTGGGAAGCTAAGAAAGAACAGAAAAAGTGCATTGATTAAGCCGATGGTCCATTATTTCTGAAACGTTCCAAATGGAATGGTATGTACCATTTGATTTTCCAACCGGGTTTTCCGTGTAAATGGAAAGCGCCCCAGGTTCAAATAATCAGCTCTAAGCTTTAGTAAGAAGAAGCCAAGAAGAAGCACAAAAAGAGGATTTAAGTCATGGCATGCTCCCTTCACTCAACACCCGACAAACCCTGATCATGAGCAGCAACTAGCATAAAAATTCAATCTAATATTTTTTCCAGAATTCTCTACAGTAATTTCATATGAGTGCCCGTACTGTTTCGCCTTAAGGAGGGGGTTCTAGTAGAATTTGTGGGAAATTGAGTGAATTGAGAATGACAGAAAGGAAGGCAGAAAAGGGTATTCAGATAAATCAGTTAGTCGGCCAATGGCCTCAGAGGCACCTTGTGGTGGCTGACTATCTGGCTTTTGCCGGTCTACTAATTATTCGCTTTAAATTTTAATTTCCAGCCACCTTCCCAATATTTTCCAATTTTCCTTAATTTCCGACTCCAACCACCTTTATTCCTTCAAAACAAATCCAAAGATCATCAAAAAAATTCACAAACGTCTACTGTGGCAAGGGTTCCAACTCAATGGAGCCATTTTTCGATTGAATGAAATCGCAGCGAGATTTTGGAGGAAAAATGTAAGGAAAACAAGGTATTTGACCAGAATGTCCCCTGAAGCACTTAAAACGGAAAGGCTGTAAGTTGGCTACATTTATTTACAACATACGACACTGGAGGATAGTGTTTGTGCGTCCTGAATTGCTTCTCAAACTACTGACACTGTTTGGGATTAAATTCCCTGTATTTTCCTAGATTTTGCGCATTTTGCGTTCGTGTTTTGGACGGTACGAACCTTCATCTACCTCCCTTGTGGTAGCTAATCATCAAGTTGCAATGGCATCAAGATGGAGAAACCTCATTAATCATGATGATAAGTCGGAATCAGCGAGATCCACTTTGCTTATGGATGTCACTCGTGGTGATCCAATTAGACAACACGAGGTCCCGTTATATTACCGTCATATGTACTGAAATTTTTCAGACAAACAAGACAGATAATCGCTTTTTTTCTTTCTTTCTTTTTTTTTTTTTTACAAATTTCGAAACTTAACCCATATTTTATGAATGACCAAAAACTCATTCAAATGCAGCTCTCTCGATCACTGTGCGTGACGGCTCTTACTACATGATGCGATCTCTGTGTTGTCCATGCTCAAATAAAGGCCTCTGGCACTGAGCCAATCGGATTCGAGGATTTTATTATAAATATAAGCAAAACATTGTTTCTTTCTTACTTCCACCAATCATCGGCGTATCGCCAAAGAGAGTCATGCGCCGTCTGCAGTAAAAGCCATTGGCATTCCTCTGACTCGTCCCAATCCACTTGGCGTTGGGTGAAATTCCACTGACTCGGACATGACCACTGTTGGCGTCGTGCACTACAGCCGCTGGCCAATTGCTGTCGTCAAAACTTGCTGTTTGCCAGTTCCGTATTCCTCGAGTTGTACATTTCCACGTGTTGTCTGAGACTATTCCGTTTCCGAACGAAGCGATTAAACCTCCAGGACCGCCTGTGTTTTTCACGTACACTGCAATCACTTGAATGTCAGCTGGAAAGTAGAAGCTGTGAGGGGTGAGATTTGAAAGATGTTAAAATCAGCTGTTATGACATCATTCATCGTGCAGACATTTGTAGGGCTGATTGTCACTAGCGCACAAGCACAAGCATAAAGGAGAGTAGACACAACAGTATAGTTTGATATGCTAGTTGCTTGGCAACGGCCAAAGGGACAACTACAAAGAAACCAGAGTCCCACGCAAGAATCGAACCTACGACGTCCCGTAACACCCGTCAGATGCTCTAACAACTGAGCTGATAAACAGTATACCTTGCTTTCGAGTGATTCACTATCATACACAAAGTAAAACTATAAAAATATCATGAGTATCGTTATCGATAAGTAATTTTTCGAGTGGAGCTGGAGATGGCTTTCGTTGAATGTGCGAATCAGACCTCTCATCTGCCTTTCAATCAATAACTTCAATCAATAACTTTATTATTGTGTCACAAAAGTAATGTAGCTGAGGGAGAAGTCCCCTCTACTAATTATGGACACCTAACTAAAAACCTATGTTCACTTAGCTAAAAACTACAAATACATTCCTATTTCGAATTCAACATCAAAAAACAGCCGAACCCGACACCATTAATAGCAATTTCATATCTTTATCATTTACCTCTTTGGGATACTCCATCTACCGTTATCGTTTCCAAGGTAACGTCCGTTTGCATAGACCCATACCTGGTCATCTCCGCTTATCTTACCTTCCATTCCTAAAAGAATCGAAACAAGTACGTAATTTTGGAAACCACGTTGGAAGCAAACAAACTCACGCTTTTTTTCCAGTCCTCGCACGAGGTTGACACAAATCGCCGGTATTTCATAATTTCGAATTCTAAAGGGATAGTCATTTTGTGCAGACAGACAGACGAAATTCTACACGCTGTCCAAGATGCAGACTTGAAGACTTCTGTAAAGCGGGAAGTCGCTAATCTACATGAATGGGGATCGTACCCATTGATCAATTCAGTTCTGTTCTTGTTTAGGGCCCGTAAGCAATAGGTTGAAAGATTTGTTTGGCTCTGACAAAAATCTTGACAAATTGTCTCCACCAAATTTTGAATTTGCTAATTGCGCACGCACTTAAAAACTCCAAAGTATCTGACAGTTTTGACGCTTGGCAAAAATTTGTCTTGCTCTGGGGCAGGACGACGGCGCTTTTGAAGTTTGGTACGGCTTGACAAAATTTTGGTGAAAAACGCCGTTCGCACTCGCAGAACGGAACTGATAACAGATATTTTTGCAAAAGAAGCAAAAATTCGCCTAGTGCGTACGGGCCCTTAAAAAAAACACAACTCTTTTGTGAAATATTTCTTGACAAAGGCCGTACAAATATCACTTCAGTTTTGCATAACGTTTCTCTCAGTTGATGGAATAGTGAGCTAGTGTTAATGTCTTTGAAAGGCTTTTACACGGTTTCACTGAGAAGACGTGCAGACGGGACGAATGGCATTTCGATGTTTTAATAACTTATCATACATGACATTACATTACAACGTTAACGTTCCAAGACGGACGAACAGACCCAAGTGCTAAAAAAAGTAGAAAGGACCTGAACAACGTCTTCTCTTTGCCTGAAATAGAGCGATTCGGGTAAGTAGTGGAACAATGAAACGATCACTAGACAAAAATCAGTAGTACAATGCGATAAGCATTTTTCAGTGAAAAACGATACCAGTTACACGTATCGATTCCGCCGCTTTCCAACTGACCTGAATCGTGACGAGGTCAGTTAATTTCGATAGCGATATAAAACCAATATCACATAGGAAACAATGAAGCTAAGGTCTCTTGCATTTTTTGAGCGTCAACGACGTCTTATTATACTTTACCTCTACAGTATCCATATTGTCTATCCTCGTCATAGTTTGGAGAGACACTACACCAAAGTCTGCTAGCCCTGACAGAGGTGCATGAATTGTAAACTGTTCCTTTGTAGACGAATGGGAACACGCAGCAACGGTTGTCTACGGTTTTCATCTTGCACATAGCTATTGGAAAATAAAAGGGTTAATCGACAGATACAAGACAGCTAAATACAACGCCCTTGTTTAAAGATCTCATCAAGAATGCCGTTCCAAGTTTGTGTTGCTTTGGTAAAGCAAAGCAGCAGATCAGTATACCAAACTTTTTTTTTTTGGTTCATTTAAACGAGAGAAACTAGATCTCCTCCGATAAAATTGTTTGGGGAGATATCCATTTTCTGATGTGATATAAAAGCACCTTTGCAAGTATAGCTAAGGGACTCCCGGTTAATGAAGTTTGCCATTAGCATTTTCGTTTTGATATGTACAGACTGTAAGACTTGGATAAAAACATCACATTTGGTTTAACACTGTTGTTATTTACTCTGTCCATAAGGATTGATTAAAAACTGATTAACTACAAAAAGTAAATATGGAAAACAAACAGATTAAAAGGCAGTCAGATCACTCAAAAGAATATTAAACACCAGCTTACCTCCATCACCAGCTTCGCTGAAACTGTTTTGATTAAAAAGAAAAACAGAACACCAATAATAGTTGATGGTTGAAATGACCAGAAAAAAAGTGGCAACTATCAATACATTGGGGAAAATGAACTTCTCTGCTTACTGATAGGAAGTTTTAATTCTCGAGGACACATAGATTGATTTTAGATTTTTAACGCGTATCTTTCAAATTATTCGGTTGCCACGCAGAAATATTCGATAATAAAGTCATGATTTCTGTTCCTGTTCAAATAGCCGGAAATTAACCTTTTCTTTGGCTACAACTGGATCGTCTGTCTATGAAAGTACACAGTGTCCTTTATCTTTAAGTAAGCTTTTCTCTTGCGAAAAGAAAAGGGTGAATTGGATGACAGTGAGTTCTATAGCGTAATAACAGCATGGGAATAAGATTGTGAGAAGGTCTGAAGGTTGTGAAAAAGCGGAAATGTAAAAACAAGACGAGAGACTCATATCAACCCTTTAAAAAAGACAAAACACAAGGCTTGTTTCCTAAGAGGAATTTGACATCAGAACAAACAGTTTCAGTTTTATTTTCAGAGGTCATACGTGAAATCACTCGTTACCACGCATGGGAATTGGCAAAACTCGATAAACCTTGGTTTAGTCATTTAACCAGAGCCTCTGTTTGAAGATAGGGAAGTGAAAACAAAGAACGGAAAGTTTTAGTCAATAAAATTACCCGCGACAATATTTTTATGACAGCGCCGGAAACTGAATAGAGTGGAAACAATAACAAAGGATTCGACCATGCTGCGTTCCGTCAAAAATTTACAAGGAACTGTTACTGATCTAACTTTATGGGATTTTCTAACGTCCACTGTTTTGTGAAAGGAGTAAGAGAAGTCTTACTCCTTTCACCCTTACTCCTTTCACCCAAAACATGATGATGATTATGATGATGACGATGATGATGATGATACTACTACTACTACTACTACTACTACTACTACTACTACTACTACTACTACTACTACTACTACTACTACTACTACTACTACTACTAATAATAATAATAATAATAATAATAATAATAATAATAATAATAATAATAATAATTCATTACTTATTAGGCGCAAATAAGCTTGTGAATATGATCAAATGCGCAGCTTTACAATGCGAAGTCTTTACAATTCTCAAATCAAATCAAATGTTGCTTTTTGGAGAGAGGTGAAAACCGGAGTACCCGGAGAAAAACCTCTCGGAGCAGAATAGAGAACCAACAAACTCAGCCGACTTATGACGCCGAGTCCGGGAATCGAACCCGGGACACATTGGTGGAAGGCGAGCGCTCTCACCACTGCGTCAACCCTGCTCCCGCCGTTTTACTTCCAACTTCTGAAAACATAACTGCCACGTGGACTTTGCAAAAGCAGGCTACATGATATGTGATTCGAAAAGCCGAGTGGCTCTGGAGAAAGCAATTTGTTTGAACTGACAATGTTAGTTTTTCTGATTAGTGCCAGTGAAAGGAACTCGAGAAACTAAAAAGGATGATGTAGATCAAGAGAATTTTTGCTACTTACCGATAGTTCCAAGCAGCGAAAAAAATCACTGAAACTAGCGATAAGTGGACCATATTGCCTGCATTAGAATATAAATCCAATGCCTGAGAAGACAGTGTTTGGTTGAGAACTGACGATAAGCGTTTTCTCTGGGGAACTCAGATACACGTGTAAGTTAATTTGAGGAAACTCAGCAGAAACTAATAGCAAACCAGTTTCACTTGGAAGGGATTTAAATTGGCTAAAAAAGGCTTGTTTGTTTAGTTTGCTAAGTAACAAAAGCGCTCACAATTCTATTCGCCCTATGTTGATATTAAGTCGGGTATAATAGACTTGGTTTTGTTAGTTTTTGGAAACATCAAACCCACCATGTTTGCGTAAAAGTATCACTGCACTGGAATAGCAGTTTTACTCAAATAATGCACTAGGCAGCTGGATAAATCCGTCTGCTGAATTATGACAAGCAAGGTTTTATTCGACCGCAAGGCCGATTTGCAAGATATGCGGTTATTGTATAAGCGTTGTTGGCTACATCTCATCGTTTATTGCAAATTAAGTCATCTTAAAAAGCGCAAATTACAACTCGCCGTCCGATAACAATTTCTCCATTTCCTCAGTTTCTGAAGTCAAGGTAACTGAGAAAATAAACCTCATGAGCAAGCAAAAAAGTTATTGTATTTTTTTACTTTTCCACCTTAATTGTGAAAGAAAGCCTAGTGTTGGACTCCTTGAATTCATTGGGCGGCGATCTGTCATAATCGCCATCAATTCACCAAAGCCTCTTGTCTGTTAATTAAAATAACTCGAGCAAACTAACGAACACAAGATTTAAGTGTTTGAACGCGCATCGCACCAGCTTGTTGTTCAGTCAGTGATTACGTAAAATTAAAGATTTTTCCTTGATTTAACGTCACATGTACTTTGTGGAATAAAACTGAGGAATTTACAGTTTTGGGCTTTCTTTTGAAAAACTGTTGTTTGTTTTTTCCATTTAAAGTGTTTTATTGCAAAAGTCCAAATAAGATTTCCGTATCTTAGATATCTTTGATTTCGCTTAACAATTTTTCATTATAGTCAATTCACTGAAAAGTAACCCCACATAGAGATTTGTGTTGACAAGCAAAGGTCATATACAAATTAAAACGCAAAGTTGCACTGTTTGAGGAAAGCCTTTTGAGAAGAAATGATCCTATTTTTTGCTGTATATTGACAAGGAGAAAAAGATAAAATGGTAGATCACATGATCAGGTGTACATTACGTTACCGACTCATCGATAACTTTTGTCAATACGTACTGTGGTGAATCAATGTCCACGCTTCTCTTGAGGCCTTGGCCACCAGGAAAAGTGAAATACCATCTGGTCCACCTCCCCAATAGCTCAGGGGGTTGAGCATTCGAGCGATGAAAGGTGTGGAAAAGGACTTACACGATTTTTAGTTGATATCAAAGGGTGCCATGTTTTCAAAAGCTTGTAATCCAGTCTACGAAACTCCTCATAAATCAGAAGTTCCGTATCAGGTTTTAATAGATACGAACTTGCATTTAAGGAGTTTCAGTTGGATCAAACATGGAGGCAGAAGTGCAACAGACACAAGAGGGTCTCAATGGGGTGGTGGCTTTTACGGTTATCGGCTAAAATTTTGGCTCTTTTACGGCTATCGGTTAATTTTTTTCAGTTACGGTTAACAAAAAAGTTAAAAATTAATTTTTTTTTGTTGCAAAAGGTTAAATATTAATAAACCTCTGTTTTTTTTTTTTCAAAAAAAAAAAAGTCTTATGATCATTTCGGGTTTAAATAAGTTATTCTTTTGAAACATTTTAATATTTGATAGATCGTACCACTTCTAATATTACTTTACGTATAGAATTGTGAACTACGAAAAAGGATTCAATACAAGGGCATACACAACTTAACTTACGTCATACATTCTTACATTTACTTGTAGGAGTGGTGTTCTGTTTGTCCTTATATGGTGTTATATGCGTGTTAAATGGGCCATTTCCGAGTTCGCTTGAGCTTCCATTTCAAAGCGACTCTAAGTGCGAAAGATTTGTGATGGTAATAAGTTCAGCGTTCCATATGGGCGAAAACTCATTTTCATTACAAAGACTTCGCACTTAGGGCCTGATTACATGAGCCGGGCTGCTTCTAACCGGGCTGGCCCGGTTGTCATGTAATCGCAAAGTTGATTTTTGTTGCGTTTAAGAAACATGGCGAGATCCCGGCAAAGTGACACCAGCCCGGCTAACCGGGCCAACCCGGCTCATGTAATCAGGCCCTTAGACTCGCTTTGAAATAGAGGCTCAAGCGATCTCGGAAATGGCCTATTGTCTTAATTATAGCCATGCTTGATGCATTTCCGCGCGATTTCCTCTTCTTTGGCGCTACTGATTCGTTATTCGCGTTGCTTTTTTTGCTAACCTCTTCTCTTTTTATTAACACGATAGGCTCTTTTCCCCACTGAAGAACAGACTGTACAACGTGAACTGAAAAAGGACGCGCAAATAAATTGAGAACTTGAACATTTCCGTAACTCTTAGACTCACATTTAAAAGTGTCGGGGCCAAGCTGAGAAGCACGGCTTTGAAGATCTCTGGATATGAGATTTTTCGATCTCATTTTCTTAAAATGGCATGTGCTCTTTGTTTAAAACAGAAAAAAAAGGTTTAAGCTATTGCCAGTGAACTAAGATCAACTAACATTTCTTTTTGTGAGGGATGAAAATGATCATTCCTGATAACAGTTCATTATGAAAATAAATCAACTTCCTGTGAATGTCAGTGGCGTATCTCTGCTAGTTGCTTTACTGGTATTTCGAGCGCACGACCTCCTGAAAATCACAAATGTTAATCCCCAGCAAGAAAACCAAACTTTCGCTATCGAAACAAATAGCTCCCCAAACATTTGGGGAGCTAATTTAGTTTCTGCAATCCGCAAGATAAAAGTCCCGCAAAAATTTCGTGCCACGCGGCATCTTAGTACAAAATTCATAACTTTAAGAGTACTTACTGTTCAGCTCGCTTTCACTATCTGAATCAAGCAACAGGGGTAGTTCCAGATCTAGCTGCTGCTGGGTCGATAAAGAATAATTTTCTATTTTGCCGCTGATTTTGGCGAGGCGGTAAAGTTTAAGGTCAAATGACCCAAGACCGAACTTCCCGGCTTGCTCGTTAAGACCAAGAAAGTCAATAACGTTTTCCTTGAACGTTGAAAGTGTCCGATGCTCTTCTTGGACTTTAATTTGAGTCTTGCCTTGTACCTTTCGATTGGCCTTTTCCTCACCCGTTCGATAAAAACTAACAACAGTTTTCAATACCGACATCGTTCAACTCACATGTATGGTGAAGAAATTGGAGATCTAAAAACAAAAAGCTGTCAACTTGTCCTACAAAACGCAGACCAAGTGAGGTCAAGTGAGACTACCGGGGGTCCTGAAAACGAGCTTGGCCAATAAAAACGTATGAAACACATGTGCGACATGTACGGAGTCAAAGTAGCAACGAAATAAGAAACGCAACAGGGCGTAAGTGAGTTTAGCACCTTCCTTAAAATTAACAAATCTAGGGAACAAATTTTTTTTACGGTTAATTCTTTTTATCCCATTTACGGCTAACGGTTAAAATTTTTCAATTTTTACGGCTATCGACTAAATTTTTGGCCGTTTTACGCCTATCGGTTAACCCCATTGAGACCCTCACACAATGCCGTGAATTCCGCTGCGGACATTGAGCGCTGGAGTCAAACAATAACTCACTCCCTCGTAGCAAGATCTGCTTTTTCACGCCCATTCTCAGAAAATGTCATCCTATCCTGGTGAGTTAATTTTTGACTCTAGCGACCAGTATTCGCCCAGGAATTAATGGTCGCAACCTGCAACTCAGATATTTCCGAGTTACAATGCAGGCGCGGATCCAGGATTTTGAAATGGGGAGTGAATTTTAGAAATAATGTAATAGAACCAAAGCCTGGTTGAGGTGTTTGAGGTCTGTACATCAGCATGATTGACAAACTGTCAGAACAAAGGGGGGGGGGGGGGGGAAGGGTTAAAATTCACCCATTTCACCTCTCCTGGATCCGCCCTGCAATGTTTATCAAATTGGCTATGAGCCACTGAACTACCACTCCTGAGTACATTTATATCCCGGCAAAATAGCAGCGTGACACATCATGCAGGGGTTTCATTAAAGGCCAGGCACCGACAAAATTGGCTGGATGTTTAGTGGATGTACAAAATGTATAACAGAGTGAAGAGTGAAAGCAGGCCCTTTAACGTACAAATTAGTCTGAAATTAGGGGGAGGAGACGGCTGACATTTCAGACTACGTACAACTCGGAAATGACATAGCCACTTTCCGTGTTAAAAACAGGTACCCGTGGGCTTACTCCGGGTACGTGTGTGCATGGGCTACCCACCTCAAAGGGTTCTATTTCCGTGGAACTCTATACTTCATGTAGCCCACTACGCAGACCTTGTTTAGGCTGGGGAGGAAAGATTGCGTGACGAGATAAAAGAAGGTCTGCGTAGGAGGCTTCATGATACATGGTGAATCGGTACTGTTTCGTTTGACGAGAGCAATCAAACTGCTGTACATCCCGACTGTGTTATGCACCTATCAATGGTTTGCCCCAGTATGAGGGGGGCGGACAACTCCAGGGGAATTTAGGTCGCCATTAAGAGTCAAATTCCCACCCGAACACTTCTTTCAAACACCCAGGGGACAGTTGTGGTTGTCAAAATCCCTACCTGGGTGAAGCTTTAAGTTCCTTCTCTTCTGTATATCTTTTGCTGGTCTTCCGTAGTATCTTGATGAAATTTGCTTTTTCCAGTTGGCCGCTTTCGTGATCGTAATTTTGGCTGCAGTTTCCTGTCTGTCTGTAAGCCGAATGGCATTCGGCAAGCCAAGTATCTGAAGTGTCATGCAAAATGTCTGGTTCGATATAAATTTGCTTCTTGCTTCTATTCACTTCGCACGAAACGACTTAAACTTGCTGCAAAGTCCGTATACGTCCTCTGAATGCCGTCATAACTCCACAATGCAATTCTGCCCAAAATCATCACGAGGACAGAAGACACCACCAGATACGCAAACGATGGTAAAGCATTGTTATTGCATCAGTTAATGTAGCAAGAGCTTCGATGAAACGTTGAGAATGATGCAATCTTTTTATCTCATTGTTTTTTTTAACTCCTTAGGGAATGTTACGGACGGACGGACAGACATTATAGACTTGACAGACTGCGAGCAGTCTCTCTTTTGCTCTAAAAAACGGTAGGTACTTGATATAATTATGTTGCCCTGTTGCCCTGTTGCCCTGTTACCGTGCTACCTTGTTACTCTGTTACCCTGTTATCCCTTGATACTTTGTTATCTTAATTCCTTTTCACCTTGTTAACCCTGTTACCTTGTTACCCTGTTAGCTTTTTTCCGTTGTTAACCTGTTTCCCCATTCCCCTGTTACCTTGTTATCCTGTTACCCCATTACCATGTAAACTCTGCTATCCAGTTAGCCTGTTACCTTGTTATTTTTTCATCTCATTAGCCTGTTATCTTATCGCCTTGATACGCACATGGTACATAAAATGCACTGTCCTAGTTACCTACTTCCTTCCTTCCTTCCTTCTTCCCTCCCTCCTGGGTAAAATGCCAACAAGGCAACAGGATAACAAGGTAACGGGGTAACGAGGTAATGGGGTAGCAGGGTAACAGGGTAACAGGGTAACAAGGTAATAAGGTAACGGCGTAACAAGGCAACAGGGTAACAAGGTAACGAGGTAATGGGGCAACAGGGTAACAAGGTAACGAGGTAACACGGTAACAAGGCAACAGGGTAACAAGGTAACGGGGTAACAAGGTAATGAGGTACATGTAACAAGGTAACAGGGTAATATGGCAACAAGGCAACAGTGTAACAAGGTAACAGGGTAACAAAGCAACAAGGTAATAAGGTAACGGGTTAACAGGATAACAAGGCAACAAGAACAAGGTAACAAGGTAACAGGGTAACAAGGTAACAATCATGGTAACAAGTTAACAGGGTAACAAGGTAACAATCATGGTAACAAGGTAACAGGGTAACATGGTAACAAGGTAACAATCATGGTAACAAGGTAACAGGGTAACAAGGTAACAATCATGGTAGCAAGGTCACAGGGTAACAAGGTAACAGGGTAGCATTGTAACAAGGTAACATGGTTTCAAGGTACATGTAACATGGTATCAAGGCAACAAGGTAACAGGGTAACATGGTAACAAGGTAACAATCACGGTAATAAGGTAACATGGTAACAATCATGGTAACAAGGTAACAGGGTAACAGGGAAACAAGGTAACAGGGTAACAAGGTAACAAGGTAACTGGGTAACTGGGTAACAAGTCAACAGGGTAACAAGGTAACATGGTAATGAAGTAACAAGGTAACAGAGTAACAGAGTAACAGGGTAACAAGGTAACAGGGTAACATGGTAACAAAGTAACAAGGTAACTGGGGTAACAGGGCAACTGAGATAACTGGGTACACATAATAATTATCACATATCAAGTACCTACCTATAAAACACGATATACGAGCAGCAAATCTGTAAGCCAGGAGTTTTGTGGGTGCCAGTCCGAGTGAAAATACTCCATAAATTTTTCACTCCTAACCGGTGCCCATGAAACTACAGTTTTACAGCTTCACTGCTCCTATTTCGTGTTTGTTCCACAGATTTTCGAGCAAAAGAGAGATTGCTCGCAATCTAAAGACACGACGACTATAGTGTGAACTACCACTAGTAGCCCACACAAAAATTAATTTCATTAAGGGTATTTGGAAAATCATTAAGATGAAAATGCAAAACTTATCAAGCCTAAAACATTGAATCAGTTACTTTACATTAAACAAAATTGTTTTTGAGACTTTATGGTTTATTACTGAGTCCAAATTTCCCAGCAACTGAGGGGAAAAAACTGACAGCATAATAACAATGGTCAACTAAGAAAGAATAAACCCTTTTGCATACAGTCATTTTAATACCGAAAATCAAACTCCATTCATTTGGCTGGATCATGTACATGTGAACTTACTTGTAGTGCATACACTCTTTTTAAAAAGAACATCTAATTTGGGAGCTGAAGCTTCTTATTTTTTGGTGATTTGAGCCTGAAAAGGTTCTTAAGATGTTCTTACACTGTAAGTTACATTATTGTAATATTTCAATAAATCAATGCGGACTTTATCAGAAAACCTCAAGTTATTTGTCACATACTTGTGTGGCTTGCTCTGATGCCGCACCAAGCAACTCTTGGTACATTACGCTTTACAAAACTGCACTGAACACAGAGGTTCACCACATCACAAAAACAAATGTGCAAAATAAAGATGTTCTTGCCGACTCTAAGCCTCGGTATGATCTTAGCATGTTCTTAAAATCTGGGCAAATCTCAGCGTCAATGTTCCTATAAAAAAGGTTCTTATAAAACTAAAAGAGTGTATCATACAAATGTTTCTATTTGGCAGTGTTCATGGCAGTGGCATTGAAGAAGAAAGTAGCTTTGTTTTTGTTTTTGTTTTTGTCTCTGTGGATACAGTGCTATCAATGTCTGCTTAATAAAATACCATCCAAGACATTCATGGATTTTGGCTGAATGGTTAAGTTGTTGCTACCACGTTGAAGCCATTGGCTGAGGATTTTGAAGATATGACATTACTACAGCTGAAACTGATAATCTGAAAGAAAAATAATAACAATTAAAACCAAACACAAGGAATAATTATTACTTATTAAACCAAGTTCCTGTTCTCAATCCACCCCCCCCCTCCCCCTCAAAAAATCAACTTCGAAAATATTGCTCAGACATCACTCACGAGGAAGTGTTTTATGAGGTACATGTCTCTCAGACATTTAACTGAGAACTTAATTAATGAAGAGTTCACTTGTGTTCCTGAAATAGATTCCATCATGGTGCAAAGCACAAAAACTGTGAGATAAAAATTAATTACAATGTACCTTTGAAGCTCAGTGTGTTACAACAGTTAAAAGATAATTATTTTAAAAAAATGGGACAAAAAAGTGAAGGCCAACCAAGTCTCATCAGGCAGAATAAAATGTTAACAGTGTCAAGAAAGATCATGCTCTATTGTAGCTGTAGAATTGTGGCACAAATTCTAGAAACTGTGAAACCCGCTGCCTCCATTTAACCGTAAGAGTTGTAAGCCTTTTCACACTCTGTGCTCAAAATGTGTTACTTAACAAAAAAGAAATTCTACTAATTTGACAGTGTGTGTGAATTCTGATTACCTGTACAACCCTGGCTTCAACCATTTACACCCCTTTGAGTTTTAAGTGTGGAGGTGAAAGAAACAAGGCCAATTAGTTATGTGTAACATTATTGCCATAAGATGTAACCCAGTGTTCCAGATAAGCAGCGGGTCTCGGGTCAAAAACCCGAGAAATCTGGCTCCCTGACCCGACACACAGAGTTGTTAAGTAAGAAAATTAGGGAAGACCCGTGTCTTATGACCCCTTAAAAATTTTCCGTGACTCCCTAACTCTGAAAGTTAACTGGAACAATGGTAACCATAACTTAAGTAGATGATAAGCATACAGCCAGCATGACCCTGGTTATTGGTCTGGTCTGGGACCAATTTGAGCCCACAAACATTGATGCTCCATCAAATGAGCTACATGTATTATAACAAGGTGACAGTTGACTGTATCCTACAGCAGTGCTAAATATTATTAGTTCCTCCAGTCAACAGGGACTCACTTTTCCATACAGTACCGCCTGAAACTACGGGACCATTTGCCACGATTTTGCCTCGGTCGAATCGCAGTTTTGATCTGCAGTTTCACCTCGGCAAAACCTAGTCTAACCCGCATTAAAAACCCCGGTTTCACCTAGGTTTTTTCCGGTTGACTTAAGCCGCGGTGAAAGGCAGGACGCGGTTGGGTTTGAATAGGCTATTGTTCGCTTTGTTTTAAAGTTCGTTAAGCGACAATATGCGAACTGTCGAGTTTAGGTGTGATAAAGTTCACATGTAAATATTTGAAAGAAGTCTGCATCGGAGGCTTTATCGCTCAGAAGGTTAATAAAAATCACAGTCATAGCATATACAAGATTATTGACCAAAAACTGTGGTGGAAAAACCTTTCAGTTTGCGTAGCTTGAGACGGGATCTTGAATGAAATAGTTCGAAATCAGCACATTCCGGATTGATCGGTATCGCCGCGAACAAAACATACTTTTGTGAAGTATCTACTTCACAAAACTTTTGTTTTACATACTTTTGTTTTCAAATAGCCTCACAATCTCTTTATTTTTTTTTTTATTTCGTGCCCGGAAATTACACAGTGTAGACAAATACAAGAGATAAAAAATTACAATAGAAAAGAGCACAGCCACTTAGAAATAGCAAAGCTAATCGAGCTAAGTGGCTGGGCCAAGCGGAAAAAAATTTGCTACTACACTTACTGAACATAGAGCAATAGACAGGATTACGTTTACACACACACACTTACACACAAAGAACAATAGACAAGGCCTCAAGCCTCAACTCTCAGTTTTCTGCGCTGAAATGAAGGAGGTAAAACAAAAATCCTTATTTTTAGCTTATTACTTTAGTGAAACAAATTTTAACTCCAGTTTATACCAGTGAATTCGAAGCGTGTGCGAAACAAACTTGAATGCCTTTCACGTCTTGAAACTCGCTTCACGTTTCGTGGTCACATGCTAAGTACCGCTTGTTTACAAACACTATCGAGATCTGTCACTTGATCATAGCGCGATGGTTAGAACATCAGAATACGTTCGGCTTGGGCTCTTCTCTTTCTTTCGAACACGGCGATTCGAGAGCTGTCTCGCACTGATGGTATAAAAATCAGCCGCAAAGCTGCCGGAAAGTGTTACAAGTGTTTCAGACAGAACGCTCCTATTGGCGATCTGCCCCGCAGCGGCGGTCCACCGACAATTAAACATGGGCATTTTGACTTTATCGACCAGAAGTTGGAAGTAAACGACGAACTAAGCATGGAAACAGAAAGAATTTCTGTTGCTCCGCGATTATTGCCTGTAGCGTGACAAAAACAAATTGAACATGTTCCAAATGCGGAAAAAGAAACTTCCGTCAGTCAGCGAAACAAATTGTCATCGCGCGGTCATTCGGTTTTCGATTAGGTGAGTCGTTACAAATTCTTTTGTAAAGAGCTTGTAAAGGATGGAAGGTGAGATAATGTTTAACAATATTCTGACAATAGTAATAAGTCACTATTGTATTTTTACCGAGGCATTGCCGCGTCTAATTCACCGCGGCTTTCGGTTGCTTTCGTCTTTGCAGCGGTTGCGGTTTTCGTCCCACCGCGGCGAATTCGCGGCAATCACGTTCGGCAAAGACGAGGTTTTACCGCGTGCTAATGGTCCCATAGTTTCGAGCAGTACTGTACATGCAAGTGGAATCTCACATGTCACATTTTGCATACATATACATGAAGTTGCTGATAAAAGTCTGGGCTTGGTGATACATGTGCAGCCAAGCCTCCTGTGAGTGAACACCTTCAGGACCAAGCATACATGTAGGTGTCTGCTTACAAGAGCTGTACATTTAAAGGAAGAAATAAAGGTAGATGAACACTCTCAAACTGTGGTTTGTTGATGTGCATTTATGGGAAGCAACTGCAAGTAAGGCTTTCACTGTAACTGGATTGCTTACGTATACATGTACTTACAGAAAACTGCTGAACATCTGTTTAGTATCCTCTGATGAACGTGAATTGGAAAAAGTTATGAAAGAACAGTAAACAGCTGCCCATGCTGCCCACTTGAGCTGAAAAGCAAAAGAATGCTGTATTTAAGTGAAATGTTTGACCCAGCACAGGCTATAATAATGATAATAAATTCAACAACAATAACCTAACATAAAAGTCCAACAAACTTCACAGTCAAAACTACATGTACTAGAAAGCTTTTATGAAAACAAGGCATTACAGATAACATACTCTAAAAGAAACTTTCAGAGGTTCAAACATTCACAGAAAATGTATGTAAAGGCCCTGGCAAACATGGACACACTGTTGCGGACACATTGTTGCTCATGATGTTTCTTGGGTGCACAAACGCGCGGGGCACAAAATGAATTTATTTTGTGTTTCCATGCTGTGCAAACTGGGAAACATTTGTTGCGGACACAAAATTTGTGTCTGCAACAAATGTTGCATGCGTGGGCAAACTGGAAACATTTGTGTCGGCAACAATGTGTCCTCGTTTGCCAGGGCCGCTTTATTAAAGCTTATCCCATTACAGTGTACATGTAACACGTTACTACACTGTAACTATAAATGCAATTTTGTTATTAATTTTTTATACTTCAGCTTTGCTAAAAAATTTACATATAAAATGTTTTTAAAAAATCAACATTACGCAATTGCTTAAATTGCGTCCACAACTGCGAGGATCATCCTTCATTTGCATTGATTACCAATTGAACTAGTGTATCGTTTCACCGCGTGAACACTCATGTCAACATGTGTCGTTGTCTTGAATTGTACTACGTGCAGTTGAGTTCAATGATCAAACGGTTCGATATGGTGACCATTTAAACTTATATACTATAACTTAATTCAAGCTGAATAAACGCCATAATTTGATCGATTCGATATTCAAGTTGAATGTCGAATCGATCAAATTATGTTACATTTTGATGGTCTTCAAACGTACCTTCATAAGAAGCCCACACATGCTAAAGATCATTCCTAAAAGGTTCATATACTCTGGAATCGGGTCATCTGTTGGTTTGTTAGTTAACGGCTTGTATCGGAATATTTTGTTGGGTCTTCTAGGATCTTCTTTCCCAATTGTGCTTCCAGCCGGCATCTTTGTTTGAATGTTGAAGCCTTTCCCAGCAAGACTTGCGAGAAAAAAATCCAATATGGCGGACCAAGGTACGCCAAAAGGCATGCCCTGCTATGAGGGTCCAAAATAGGTTTGGCGGGATGCGGGATGAGGCTTAAAATCAAGGCGGGATGCGGGATACGAAAAATTTTAGGGGCGGGATCCGGGATGAAACTTCCCTGGCGAGACCGGGATGCTTGTATTTTTGCAGGCGGGATGTGGGATGTTTAAAAAATTAATGGCGGGATGCGGGATGGAACACGTGAAAAAAGACCTTCAAAAACGGCCATAAAACCTCTTTCAGCAAGATCTCTTTTGATAAAGGAAGTTTTAATTTGGTACACGGTGCTCAGTTGCGATCTGTTTACACTAAAATAAATACTTTATGATGCATCTGTCATTACGCGGAGTGCGATTTGTTGATGCTGGGAGCCAATTTGACCCCAATTTGGATCAATTTGCGTGTAAAAAATCAGTCGTTTAAAGTTGAAAGTAGGGTATTTATTGTACTGCGCGAACAGAATCTTGTTGGTTTGTCTTAGTGAAAACAAGACAGCATGCATCAAATAGACCAAATAATTACTAATGATCTGCTTGTTAGACCATCGCTCAAAGATCGCCAATATGAAACGCATGTCACGATAGAACAAACAGATAGGAGTTAGGACAAAGAGCACGCTATTTCATCAATATATATTTTATTTAGAATTATCTCCACGGTTTGACTAGTTTACTTTATAGATTATAGAGGTCGGGTCGAGGTCGTTTCTGGGCGTGATGGCGACACCGCCAGTAGCCTCGGGCTCATCGGAGGCAGAAAAGGAAGAAGGTGTTGTTATAAGTTGCGTAGCAATTTTTTATGAAAAGGGCGCAAGTGGAAATAAGTGAACAGGTGCTTACAGGTTCTTGAGGAGAACATAGTCTCCATTAGAGAACTAAATATCCGTTTGCTACATTCCTTGAATGGCCCTGAAGGAAGTGTTGCAGCCAAGACGGTAGAATAAGTCAAGTTGCTAAAATGGGGCTTAGAACGCCTAGAACAGAATCTTGATCACCTTGGGCTATGACGACGCTAATCTCCTAAGCTGCATGACACTGGATGTCGAAAATCTGCATTCGGTGGTCCATCACAAGAGTCAAGTTTCCACGGCATTCCGATATGCAGGTGACTTCGGGAGGAATCACCAAAGAGGGTTTGAAACGAACAACATCATGGTCGACTCATTATTATACAAGCCGTGGATCCTGGTACCCTGTTCCAGAGAGATCGCTCGGTCTTTTTGAAATTCCATCTATTTTACCACTTCCAGTGATCAAGGCATCACAAGAAGAAATTGCCATGATGCGAGAGTGGGCTAGAGTTCATAGACCTTCTGTGAGGCAGAGAAGTGTACGACAGGAAACCACTATGGCAAGGGCTGGGACGCTGCCAGAGTACTTGTACCAAAAGGAGCTAAAAGGAAATCCAGGTTGGAGAAAAAGTCAACCTTTTCTTGACCACTGCAGCAACGACAGCTGCAACAACGACAACAGCAGCAGCAACAACATATGACCCAGAAGGAGTAGAAGAAGCTCAAGAATTGACCGAGTACGACTCCAGCAATGACGAGGAAACTGAGTGTGACGGCGAAGGTTTTGTAGGAGAGGAAAGTGGTTTGGGAAACCAGCAAGCTACTCGAGATGCCGACTTTCTAGTCGGTGTAACATCCCGATTTGGTCGTCCAGTACGGTTTAACAGTCGATTTGTTTTTTTAATTTCTGTATACCTTAAGTGGCCCTAGATGAACCGAAGCTCACGTAAGTTATTCTCTGAATACGTATTAAAATGAATTAAATCTGAATTGCCATTGAGCTAATAAGTCACAGTTAAAATGGGTATAAAATTGACTTTCTCATTTACTACAACGATGAATACTTATGGAGTTTTATGGCGGGATCGGGATGGAGGCTGTCAATATGGCGGGATGGCGGGATAAGGCCGAAAAGGGTGGCGGGATGCGGGATTGCAAAACCCTATTTTGGACCCTCTGCTATGCTCTTGACAACCTGATTATGCCTGATCACATTTTTCTTGTTCTATAAGAACTACCACACTTGAAATGAGAATTTTAGACAGGGCATCTTTATGATTACATATTTGGAGAAATCAAGTCCTTTTTTGCGAGTATCGATCCGGAACACTGAACTTAATTTTACGGCCAGGCGTTTACAGCGGAAGAGAGTCGAGTAAGTCTGGTAACGACACTGTTCAAAATTCACCTGCATGCCGTAAAAACACGTGCAGAGAACTTGGATAAAAACTTTTGACTTCTTTGATCACGATGTCGGTTGCTGTTCGTTTTGGTTTTCTTGCTTCTCTAGTCCTTGCCATCGCATTGATTGCAGCTGGCAAGAACTGCGAGACTTTAGATGGCAAGTGGTATAGCCAACTAGGATCTGAAATTTACCTCAGGCATGGATCAGACGGGCGGTTGCAGGGCGAGTACAGGACTGCAGCGGAGGGATTCGGTGGATCTACTGTGGAAAACCATTCTGTTGTGCTAGGTAAATATTGTAGAAAATATTATGATTTTTGTGTTGAACATTCTCTCCTTGATTGTTTAGAAAGAAAACATAGTTTTTACAAATGAGCAAGAGAAAATTACATAAGCTTTTTGTATGCATATCATTAATTAAAATGAAGTTCAGTCCAGTTCTTTATGTTAAAAAAATGACATTGAGTGAAAGAAGTGAACGGGAATACAAAAGTGGAGGACAACTCGCCGCAAGATTTTGAAAACAACAGAAGTCTTAAAATAACTTATTAATTCTTAATATCGCATGTTGAATCTCACGTTCACAAGCAGGTCAGTCTGGTATCACGCAGGGGCTTTCTACGATCACGAGTTAATTATCAGCTCAGTTTGAAGTTCATTTGATTTGCATCGGGCTGTGACAGCTGCCTTTTTCACTCGTGATACTTCATGCATCACAACCAAGAGAATTATACATGGAGCTGAATGTTGCAATTTTGCTTATATTATTTACAACAAAGTGCGAATATTATTAAGACTCTGTTTCCAAAGTAGTCGTAATTTTCCCTAACGGTTCAATATTGTGCAATAATTTTATTTATTGCTCAAAAAATGTTGAACAATGTTGCAGCAACTTGTTAGACAGATTAGAGCATGTCTCTATTTTAGTTCAACTGCATTCAACGACATTTTACATCTTGATGACCTGTATCAACTTTCACTACATGTATACAGCAAATTGATACATTGCACAACATTTAGTGAACATAGAGTTGCAGCCAAGTGTCAAAAGTTTACTACGGGGGGTATAAATACATTTGCATTACATACATGTAATTATTACATAAATAAATAAATAAATAAATAAATAAATACTTAATTGACCACTCCCCTAGAGGGGCTTTTCAGGGACAATGAAACAAATCATACAAATGAACACAACAGAGTTAAGAATCCCAACTGGCGGGAGGCAGACCAGTTGGCTATTTACAAGGATGACCGAGGAGTTGAACCAGGCACGAACCCAGAACAACACCAGCTAGTGGCTAGAGCGGGATTTGAACCCGGGCCACCGCATTGAAATCCAGCGCCCTAAACCACTCGGCCATCCTACCTCCACAAAACACTTGAACAGCAAGTAAATGGTTCCCAACTAGTTGTGCTTGAAAATTTTCAAACACCATCAGTAATTGCAACTGTTGGCATGCTGCTTCATTGCTCTGCAATTTCCAAAGTACCAGTGTAGTTCCTACGGCAAGAGTGGTATATCTTTTCTTGGATCAAAAGTCATAACAGCACGGTTTAGATCTCTAAAATAAAGTTCTACACTTTTTTTTTTCAAATCATAAAGAGATTTGAAGCCGCAGGCTCAGTAAATTAATATTTAAGACTATGGCATAAACCTAGAACTCCTGAAGGGGTTCTTGAATGATTCGCTTTTGAAACCCGAACAAATTAAAAAGCAACCATGCATCAAATCCTTTTTTCAAATCGGAATTTAATGGCATTGTAGAACTTTATGAAGCTGGTTATATTCCTTGGTTTAGATCCTCGATCCCTCTTTTCCAGTTATATTTTGTATATCTTTGCGTGTGACCCTTGGCAAAACAATAATAAACCAACCAAAATGACAATCATGAAAATGACCTAATTAATAAAGAATGTCACTTAGATACTGCAAATTAGACTAATGGAAGATATACAGCTGTACAACAGAGTAGGCAATAAAAGCTGAAATTGCTTTTGATAACCTTGTCCACATGTAGGACATACAGAATAGATAGATTTGAAGAGGGCTGTCACACTTAAAGTTGACCCTACAAAGACTAATTGCCGGTATGTGTCTTAAGTTTGAAAAGCAAGTGTCATCTCTTGTCTTTTGAGCTTACACTTCATTAAGTTTCCTAACAATAATTGCATTATAAAAAATCACAAACCAAGGAATAACTGTAGTTTTAACTCGGCATCCATGGTCAGTGGCTCACAGCCACTTCAATTTACGTTTAGTATGTAACAATATTATTAGATACCAAATGTAAATTAAAGCAGCTATGAGCCACTGACCATGGACAATGAATTGAAATCTATTCCAAAAATCAAGAAACATTTTTTTGGCAAACACCATAAGCTAAGGCCCGGTTCAGACACCGATTACCTAAACTGATGAATTAAGTCCGGCAAAAGAATGGCATCAGTGAATCAGTTCAGTACGGCAGTTTTAATTCGGTGCGCAACGTCAAGTAAAAAGGTCTATTGGCTTTTCTAAAATCCAACAAAGGCCTGTTTGTATGCAGACATTCCGATTAAATTTTAAACTGAACCATAGTACACTATACAGACTTTTCCCTCAAATGTGAAGCTACTTTTGATACTCTCTCAAAGAACTAAGCAAAGGCTGAATTAATCTGGGAAGATTCATAATGGCTGAATGAATCAGCAAAGATTGGCAAGCGATGATCCACAGTGTTTGCTCAAAGCCATCAGCACATATAATTTGTCTCTGCAAATTCCACGGGTGCCTACCCTGCAGATTACTTGCACAAATGAGCAAGACCGCTGGCAGCACTGGCTCAAGTTTAACCTCACCGAAATTGCATTTAGCCAGGTGATAAACAACAACTGCTTCCCCGTCTCCCTTTTCCAAACATTTTCAGGCCTTTTTCTTTTGATTTTTCTATTTGTTACATTCCAGGTGAAGTAGCCAAGGGTAATTGCTCCTTCTGTGTGCTCCTACATGTTTGGCACTTCCCCCCATTTTTTTTTTTTTTACACCCCTTGTCTATCAGGTTAGATTAGAAGAAATGTTTTAAGTCTTTTTTTTTTTCCAGCGTTAAATTACATGTACATGCACAGCTGTAGTCATTGTAAAAGTGTAATAATCTAATATGTCTGAGTTGCTCCAATCTGAAAATCTTATTAGGAGTATATTTTTCTGTTTTTAACAATATCACTTATTGTTTAAACTACAGGTCATCAGAAGAACTGACCCCCCAAAAAATGCCTTATGTTGCAAACTTTTCAGAATTTTTTTCTATAAGGGAATACTGATGATAAATATACTTGTAGCATGACATTAATTTTGTACTTGTTTTTTCAATGTCAACAGGCATTGCACCTTACAACTACAAGGGTGAATCTTTTGCATTTTCAGTCGTCTCGCAGAATGGCACCTCAACGACTGTGTGGACTGGTCAATGTCTAGTATGTGATGATGGCCATGAAAAACTGCTCACCTCCTGGTTACTTCGGTCCAGTGTTAATACCTGCATAGACAAGTGGCAATCAACTCAAATTGGACGTGACACTTTCACTAGATATGAACAACGCGATGGACCAAGAAAACCAAATGCATCTGCTCCAGACATTTCACCAACTTTTGTCACTGTTATCAAGAACTTCGATCCTGATGTCAAAAACAAACCTTGTAACTTAAATGGAAATTGGTACAATCACTTAGGCTCTGAGATGATTCTTAACCAGAAGGAAGACAATTCTATAGAAGGAGAGTACCGCACTGCTGTTGAGAGACAAGCAGGAGCAGCTGGAACCAGCCATTCCAAAGTTTTAGGAATTGGACAGCTGGGAGGCCCAAACAGCACTTTTGCATTCTTTGTGGTGTGGAGAAACGGTGCATCTGTAACTGGCTGGGTGGGACAATGTCATATCTGTGGTGAAAACAAAACAGAAATCATTGAAAGTACCTGGATTTTAAGGAGCAAGATAGAAAAATGTGGTGACAATTGGAAGTCTACTTTGTTCAGTGAGGATAGCTTCACACACACCGAGCAGAACCCTGGACCAAGAAAGAAGGATGATACTCATGTGCCAAATAGAGATGAGGAGGAACGACCCAAAGCTTGCAAAGGGTGTCAGATTTTTCTGTCTTTGCTGCTTTTGATTGTTAGTGTGTTCATTTCATTGGCAGGGTGGCTTAGCTCATAATGGTCCATGTGTACACTGTACTTGGTTTACCCATATAGCCGTGTACCAGTACTTGTACAAAATGAGCTTGTAACACCTGGTCCATACAGTGTACTGTCATTGTATTTTGCACCAAAATAATACTTGCAAAAGTCATCTACTAATAATACACTGCAGTTCTGATCAAGGAACATTAAATTTTCATAATCTAAAATATCATGCCACAGAGGGGAAAATCAATGCAAAGTGTGGCCAATTGAACACTGTAACAACAGCATTAGCTGCTTTTTGTTGTTGTTACTGTTGTTGTAATGGGTTTTTTAAAGATTGGTTTGTTTTGTTTAATCTGTTTTAAATATTTTCAATGGTATGAGCAGGAAATAAGCTGTATTTTATACCAGTAAGTTTCAAAGTCTAAGTTAAGTGTCCTGCACTTTATTTAAAAGGTATATTTGATAGAGAAATGACTTAAAAGTAGTTGCTTACTGTGTAATGGTGGAAGCAGTTCCATTAGGATAAAGTGATAGTGGGTGAAGGATTTCAGAGCTGATTTCAACTCTGATCTCAGTCCTTCGTACAATCACGTGATAGTAATCATTTGTTTTGGGGAAGATATATTATGTATACATGTATTTTTGGCAGTGGCTTAACGTTTTGTTCAATTGTTTGTTTTTCCAAAAAATGGATTCTAGGATAAAATTACAATGTATGGAAAAGTAGTAACAGGAAATTGTATTCTACTATTTCGTTGTTGTAACCTTTTCTAAACGTTAAAAATGACGTCTTTGCTTCCGAGCTGCATCTTGGGTGAATTTCTACTCCAAAGAAAATGGTACTGTCAGGATTGTTATACCTCAAGAAGAGTGACAGCTATTCGATAACCTCCCCAATCTTGTTCCCAGAGCCTACATTTCCCAGCGGTCGGGAACAAAGACCTTTGTTCTTGCCCTTGCGAGCCGTGTCAAGGTGGTGGAGTTATCATTCAACGAAGATAAAATTCCCCCTGAATACAGCTGTAGCTGGGAAACCCGACCGGGAATTGAATAGGGACTTTGGGCAATCTGTTTGGGAAAAAAAAGGTACCGGCTGTATTGCCAACAGGATTGTGTAAACCTCTGATATCAAGGTGTGGTTCCAAAGCTGTGAGACAAGGTTAAGCTTATGTGGTAAACGTTGTTTTTCCGTTGAATGCATTGATGAAGAGACAAGTGCTACAGACATGACGGGAATGATGGGTGTTGGGAGAGGCAGAGTGGGTGGGGCATGGGACATACACTGTATTAGTCAGCCGTACACCAAGTACTACCCAGTCTTAGACTCCAGATGAATCACTGGATTCCAAACGCTTGGAAAAAAACAAGCTACACTCTTGAGATCAAACGACTTTCAAATGAAAGCTTGAAAGACTTAACCATGTACAGGTCAAGAACAAAACAAAAGGGCAAAGAACAATGCCAATGCTTGTTTGAAGTATATTGGAGAAGGTGGAAAATCAGACAACCAACATATCCCGCAATCTTGCTAGACAAATTGCCAATTTATGAGCAATTTTGATATAAATGGCCATACAAAAAGTAAAGGAGTACTGAGGCCCTGACAAAATTTAGCCGACAACTGAATAGGAATACTCAGCTGCACAATAGAGTAAATTCCGCACACAAAATTGCTTGGCTAAGCAGATACAAAACCCTAAGGTTGGAAAGAACAGGAAAACTAAAACTAACAAGGCACTTCCACCAAGGAACCATCTGCAATTAAAAATTCTCAGTGGTAAGACAACATTCACTTGAATAGCAATGGAGGAAGTGCCATCACAGCCAGTGTCAAACCCAGCGTATAACTTAATTGCATTTCGCTCAGAACCATACAATATAACTGATTAGCAAAGCCAGCCAACTCACTTCGCTGTTCTTGAAATCCAAACGTTGGTTTTACCTGATCAAAACAAAACAAAGCAAACAAGTAAACAAAAAATCATAAAAAGAGAAGAAATCAAGTTAGACGTCAAAAACAACGCCACCGCTTAATGCATGTCGTTGTTCACATTTTGTTGACACCTTTTTGACAACTTTAATTTATGTCAAATTTTGAGACATGCATTTGCAGATTCGTGATTCCCGCAATACAATTTAAACCTTAAAAAGCAATACCGATAAAAGATCAAAAGTTTCGTCTTTTGTTGTCTTCAGTTTGTTATTTATTTTCAACGAAAACGTCGTTGCCGGCTAGGCTTTCTTGCCGAAAGATGTGAGTTCCCGCCAAATGCAGAATATGATACTGAGTGTGAGATGTCAAATTGGTTTACATGGACTAGCAGACATACGTGCGGCTGTACGGACGGACGTACGTCCGATAACGAAAAGTAAAATATTTTCTTACCCATGGTGGCCATCTGCGTATACGCGCGTGCTCGCCCTCTGATCATTACAGCAAGAAACATTGCTCAACCAAACTGGGTTCGAATTTAGACAATCATACTTGAATACTGCCCTCTTGTTCAGTAATAGGTTTTCGAAAAGGGTTTTTCATTAGTTTTGTAAGCTACACTTTTCAGCGTGGCGTAACATGCGCTTTCGAAAGCGCTGCCTTCTAATCCTTAAACCGAACGTGTCCACAAAAGATCATATCCAGGCAGAAAGACTTTATTAGAAACTGAAAAGACCACTGTGTTGTTGTGTTCAGTATGTCTACTGCCGCTATTTTGTCTTAGTAAAATGAGATTCTTGGAAGTCTTATTTGTTTGTTATTATGGTGAGAGAGAATTGCCGTTGCACATCTATTGTTGAATTAGTCAGTTTTCTTTTAATATGGTTAATGCAATGACCAAAAGTTTACATAACAATTGCAATAGGTAACGTAGCTGGCTTAACTTTTTAAAGAAGAACCAGGATTCTTTTTGGACAAAAACGTCCATGTCGAACGAGAGTCAGCTTAAATGTCGATGGTGTGATTTTTATGGTTATATTTTCCCCTTAACATTGCTTCGTTTGGATAATTGCGTTGTTATTGTCGTTGTTTTGAGGCTTTTAGGTTACTCTTACTCCTCAAACTCAACTAAAAAAAACGTAAAAAAATAGTAAAACAAGAGAACTTCTTTTGTTTTATTTTTTTTCGTCTTTTTTCTCTTCTGAGAAGAGGAAGACCAGAACAAAAACGAATTAACAATGGAAACAGAGAGTAACCGAACATGCTCACATTGTGGGTGGATTCTCCTAAAATGTTGTGCAATTCATGTAGTATAGGATTTTATATAATAGAGCCAAAACCATTCGTGGAATTGCATGCATTTTAGGTATCCTTCCCTTTGAACAGCTATTACTTTCAGATATTTTTAGAAGCAACATTTCTTTGCGGTCTCTCACCTTTTATGGATAGCCCGACACTCACAAACTTGAATTACTTTCGTCGAAACCAAAATAGCCTTGCCGAGCTGCTTGAGGCATGGTTAGCGCTAACCATTGGTTAAGTTTTTTTTAAGCCCAAAGGTCCTCATGGTATTTAACCCTGGTTAGCACTAACCACGCTTCGAGCAACTCGGCCCTGACGTGCGTTTCTTGACTGAAACGGCCCACGAAATTTTTCGGGCTTATTTCGGGTGTTATGATTTACGACGTATCTTAAAAAATGAACTAGTTTCCTGTGACAAATTTGCGCTTTCGTATACTGACATCATAGTAAAAGACCAGCTTCTTGGAATAAACGGATTGTAGTTTCGGGCCTGAAACGTTTTCGGGACTTTCGAGAAACTTGCTCCTGATCTTTGTTTTCGCCATTGTTGTCGTCCCCCTGCATTCTCTCATTCACAGATCTTCGTAGTCTAAATTTGTAAAACATGATCGCGTACGGAGGGGTATATGTAGTCCTAAATGGTCAAACTGTGAAAACAACTTCCGCCCAGATTTTCGAAACGTCATTTTGATCTTAAAATGTCCATCCCAAACGCTCATCTGGAGGATCGTCCTCACTGAGTTAGGACGCGACGTCGCTGCTGAAACCACTCATAGTTTGTAAGCCTGCAACAAAAGGCATAAATCATGACGTCATGACACTCGAAACAGAGAGGTCATTCGAAACCCCCAAAAAAGGGGATTTACAGAGGAGTATGATTATACATAGAGCACATGCAATGAAAAGCTCATGATTAGAAGAAAGGAAGGAAACAGAGCGCACATTCTGAGGTGGCTTCTAGTCAACATATCTTCGAATCTTCGACCTAGCGAAGGTAATTATGCATTTCGTCCTATTGGGAATATAACTCTTTTCTAAAGAACCAGGCGTTAATTCAACGTCTATCTTGCTTTTCTTTTTTTATGCCGATGGCTGATAGGAATACGAATGGTCAAGTAACCCACGATGTATTGTTAATAAGATAGTTTAACAGAAGTTACAGCGATGAGGAAGCCTTAATTGCTTCAGACTTCTATGGCTACTCTTTTATTCTTCTTAGTGTTTTCATAGCCATTGGATAGAAATGATCCTTGGCTGTCACAATCATTAAGCAATTAGCGTTGTCGTGTGACAAATATCTGACTAATTGATTATAAATGAATGCCTGTTGCTTTAAATTTTCCTCCTTCAATTACGTATTGTTCATTTATTACTGCTGGGTGATTCACGTTAATTCTCTTCTTCTGGAAGATCAAGTCTTACGATACCCTAAACTACAAAGACCTTAAAGGTTTCTACATGCAATACATGCATTGCAACACACATACACACACACGCATCCTACTGATAGCAATCGACTGGGTAACTTTGAAGTTGCTTCTAAACCCTGTAATTATATAAGCCCAAACAGTCCTTGTATTAAGGGTGTGGTCAGGAAACTTCAAAACCACGGTAGGAACGACGTCAGAATGAATGTTTTGTTGTAGACGGGACTTTCTGTTTTAATGGAACAACAGTTTGACCTTATGTTTTTCAGAATTTAGACTTCTTCTTTTACAATTCCCACATGCTTCTAGGTTACTCTAAGATTCTAAAGTTGAGTATATGTTAATTCAGTTTGTGGCTCCAAGAGAAGATGGCGGTTCAAATATCATAATTTCTACTCGTCAAATCAGCGAAGTCATTATTACGTTTGCTAACTCAGGCTTCAAGTAAACAAGTTTCGGTGTCATGTTTACATACATAAACTTTATTCTACCTCGAATTTTAGAGTAGCTTAAAAGAGCGAATATCTTCGAGAGACCAGCAGCACTACGGGTGGTCACAGCCAGCCGGAGTTCGTTATTTCCTTAGTGGTTCTTTAACGTCCCACGGAATTAATTATAGAGACGGGAACTCCGGTTTATCGTCCTTATCCGAGAAGACTAGAAAGTCTTACCATTTGCAGATGTGATTGCAAAGGAAGCACTTTCTCCTCAGTTATTTAAAGACCCAGCTGAGTGTTGGTAAAATGGGATCAAAAAAGCGGTGAAAACTTTTGTTTTCTTGCGAAACCGAATGAGGTATATAGGATTCAAATTCCAAATTCTAATTTGTTTTGAGGTCATGCCAGATATCTTCCTGTTTCCTTTATTCAACTCCTAGTGAAGTCTAATCTATCAAGAAGGTTGTTAAAAGTGTAAAAACAAATGTCACCAAACGAAAGCTTTTTACCACACTTTTTGAATGCTGGATATTTTTTTCATGATGATCGGTGACGCCATTAACCAATTTTGCAGGCCTCGAATTCGAAGGGAAGCCATTTTAACGTACATATGCCCTCCGTAGTTTCAGTATTATTGAAGCTTCACTAGATCTAACTAATATCGGAGTGAAATCGTATACCCTGTTTAAGAAGTAGCCATCCCGAAAACGGCGTACCTTAAGGCAGTTAGCTTGGGTGTTACAAGCATCCCTGATAGAGGCAGCAGTGTGTAGACTTTTCCAATAACTTCCCTTATGAATACTTACCATGTCTTATCTGCGGCTGATGATCATCTTTTCCCCAAAACGCTTGCGGCAGTTGGAAACCATTGACTGCCTTACAGAAGTTAAGCGGGAGATAAACTTGTTGTGTCTGAGAAAGCACACAACTCCGTTACCCCAAAATTTCAAATGTGATAAAGTTACACTATGATCCTCGCAGCTTAACCCATAGTTTGACCCTTTAAATCCCAAAATCTGA
Source organism: Galaxea fascicularis (assembly GCA_948470475.1). NCBI lineage: Eukaryota > Metazoa > Cnidaria > Anthozoa > Scleractinia > Euphylliidae > Galaxea > Galaxea fascicularis. The sequence continues at coordinate 12,198,584 of OX419347.1, forward strand.
TTACTAATTCTCCTTTCTAGCTGCTATACAATGGCTTGTACATGAGTTAAGAGAATTTAGGGTTACATCAAGATAACACCCTCCAGGCATAACTAATCGATGACATCAATGGCATCAATGAAATCAATGAGTAATCAATAGGTAATCGATAGGTAATCAATTGATTAGTCATTGATTATTGCCGATGACCAATCAGTAATTGATGACTAATGGATGGGCCACAAAATTTTCGGTCATCGATTAGTCATCGATTGCATAGATTAGTCATTGATTGCATTGATTAGTCATTGATTTCATCTATTACTCATCGATATTATCTCGTGGCTGTAAAACGGTATTTGACGAGAAAAAACAAACAAACTTAAAACAACTTAAATGTAAACAGATGTGTCCAGGTTTATTCTTTTCAGGTCTTTTCAGCTAGTCGTACAGAGAAATTAAGCTTCAGAAGCCGGTTCTCCATTATCTCTGCCGTTTGTTGTTGAACCATACCTTGACTGTTGCCCCGTCAAGCTTTTTCAGTTTCGCAAATTCTTCAATAACTCCGTGCGATGGATACTTGCTCCCTTTATACAAGGCTTCGAGGGCCATTTTCTGCAAATGCGAAAATTTCGTCCTCCTATTTGCGGTTGATGAAGCCGCTCGCTTCCTCTTTCCTATAAAGCAAAAGCAAAATGACTTTAATGTGCAAAGCGACGGAGCGCTCATGAAAAAACATAAACATTTCTATGAACGATGTCAGCGCAGTGCTTAAGGCATATGGACTTTTGCAACGGACATAGTCCTTGCGAACTGATCAAATTACACGTGTTCAAAAGTGATGCCTTGATGTACCTTGAATCTTTCCTCTCAGATCCCCTATGGAATCTTCTTGCTTAAGCCAGGTCTTTATTCTTCGGTAGGGCTCTCTTCCTTCCTCCGACAGTTGTTCAAAGGTCTTAGGTTTGTTGAGAATTTCTGATCCTCTACCCTGGGATCTTTCCAACACGTGGGCAGCAAACTGCGCGATGGGGATTTACAAACACCCACCAAAAGAAATCGATAACCACGTAGTCGATTCTTGTCAGCGTATTTGTTAGTTTCATTTTCAGACTGGTTGGTTACTGCATGTTCAGTTGTTTTGTTATTAAATAAAGATAATAAAGAATTGGGTTAAGTGAAATATTGCACAATTGCGAATCATCTGTATTTGTGGTTAGCACTTTGTGCCTCGACATTGTCCGACTACAGGAATTTCTCTGAGATACAAGGAAAAACTTCGTGTAACGCAGCTAAAAAAATCACAAACAAAAAAAATGATACTAGAAAGCAATAAAAGTGTCTTCCTGCGCAGTATAATAGTAAATGACTAATCGATGGGTCATCGATGAGTAATCAATTACATCAATGAGTAATCGATGTCATCGATGAGTGATCGATAGGCCACAAAATTTTTGGGCTTCGATTACTCATCGATTACTCATTGATCATCGCCAATAATCAATGAATAATCAACTGATTACTCATCGATTACTAATTGATTACCAATTGATGTCATTGATCATCGATTAGTTATACCTGGCACCCTCTATAACTAAGTGGAGGACGATCGTCCGTGTTTTTACTATACTCACCCGGACGATCGTCCTCCATTTAGTTGTGATATGCCTCCTGGGTTCAAACCATTTACGATAACACCCTCTGACTGATAAATTTTTCTGTTCTCGTAACCTATCTACATTTTGTTTTTGTTGCAGTATCACAGATATTTCTCGTCGGCTTAACTTTACATGGAAAAACAAAACGTTGAAGGAAGTAAGCAGCGTTGTTCTTTAACACGAAACGAGGAGACGGACAGGACTCTGGAAGAATACAGAAGGGAAGCAGATAATTACTTGTCTCGCTCGGAATATAGCAAAGCTAAAAAATATTTTGAGAAAGTGATTGCAATTCAGACAAAAGATTTTAAGGGTGCGGACAAACATCGCGAAGCAACAGATTACAAAAACGTGAGTCGGGTTTGTTATTTGCTTGGTGAATATGGCAAGGCAAAAGAATACCTCGAAAAGGAACTTTCAATCAGAAAGGAAACAGGTGACAGAATAGGAGAAGGCAACTGTTATGGAGTTTTAGGGAATGTACTCTATTCTCTTCGACAGTATGACATTGCTGTAGAATACCATGAGAAATCACTTGAGATCACAAAAGAAACTGGTGATCGAAGAGCTGAAGGAATATGTTACGGAAACCTGGGAACTGTGCTTCAATTTCTTGAGGATTTTGACGAAGCTAAAAAATGCCTCGAGGAAGCGATTATGATCAGCAAGGAAATCGGAGTTAGAAAAGACGAGGGTTCTTTTTGTGGAAACCTAGGAAATGTGTTATGTTCTCTTGGAGATTTTAAAAAGGCTAAAGAATATCACGAGATAGCACTAGCGATTAGCAAAGAAACGGGCAACAAAAAAGGGGAAGGTTCCTCTTTAGGAAACCTAGGAACTGTGTTTCATGCCCTTGGGGATTATGGTAAAGCAAAAGACTATTACGAGAAGGCACTTGTAATCAGAAGAGCACTTGCGGACAGAAAAGGAGAGGTAGTTGATTACCAAAACTTAGGAGCTGCATCGTATTCCCTTGGTGATTATGACAACGCTAAAGAATATCATGCAAAAGCACTTGCGATCACTCAAGAAATTGGTGACAGAGTAGAAGAACATGCATTATCTGTAGCGCTTGGATGTATTTCTCATTCTCTCCGAGAATACGAGAAGGCTAAAGAATGTTATGAGAAGTCACTATCGATAGCAAAAGAAATTGGCGATAAAAGAGAAGAAAGCTCTTCATATCAACTCTTAGGAACTGTGTGTCATGCCCTTGGGGAATATCGCAACGCCAAAGGCTACTACGAGAAAGCACTTGCGATCAGAGACGAAACTCGTGCAACAGAAAGAAAGGCAGTAGATTACTTAAACCTAGGCGTTGTCTCTTGTTCTCTTGGAGAGTATGACATTTCCAGAGCATATCTAGAGAGAGCGCTCATGATTAGTAAAGAAACTGGCGATAAAAATGCGGAAGGTGCTTCCTACTATAACCTCGGAACTGTGTTTCAAGCCCTTGGGGGATACGGTAAAGCTGTAGACTTTCACGAGAAAGGACTTGTCCTCATGAGAGAAATTGATAACAAAGAAGGAGAAACGAAAGGTTTCGTAAATTTGGGAATAGTATTGAATCATCTTGGGCAGTATAGCAAGGCTAAAGAATGTTTCCAGAAAGCAATGGTGATTAGTAAACGTTTTGGATTCAAAGAACTTGAGGGATCGAGTCTACGAAACTTAGGAGTTGTACTTTATTCTGTAGGGGAGTTTAGAAAGGCCAGCGAGTATCTGGAAAGAACACTTTCTATTAGCAAAGAAATGGGCGACAAAGCGGGACAAGGCCTATGTTACGGAATCCTTGGAGCTGTGTTTCAATCGCTTCAGGAATATGACAAGGCCAAGGAATATCACGAGAAAGAACTTGCAATCAGTAAAGAAACTGGGGACAAAACAGAAGAGGCAGCAAGTTATCGAAATCTAGGAACTGTGTCTCACGCCCTTAAGGAATTTGAAAATGCTAGAGGTTACCAAGAAATGGCATTGGCGATCAGTAAAGAGACAGGTAACAGAGCAGGAGAATGCTTGTCCTATGGTTACCTAGGAACACTCTTTAGGTTGCTTGGGGAAACAGAAAAGGCCAAGGAATATTACAACAAGTCAATTGCAAAAAGCAAAGAAATTGGACACATTGCCATAGAGTTAAGAGGCCATAAAGGCCTTACATGGAATTCACTTTTCGAAGGGGACACAGATGAGGCGTTTTCAAATATCTTTTCCTGCCTCAAAACATTTGAGGTTATGCGTGGTTTACTGAAAGAAAGCGATAATTTCAAAATATCCCTTTTCTGATAAGCACGCATGCCTTTTCGACGCCCTGACCTATATGTTCTGTGTTTCTGGGAATCCTCCTGATGCTCTCTACGTTGCGGAGCTTAGGCGAGCTAGAGCGCTGGCGGACCTGCTGTCGACTCAGTATGGTGTGAACAATGAAATTACAGCCAATCCACAGGCATGGGTTGGTATTGAGGGAATCATGGAGAACGAAAGTGGGTGTGTTTGCCTATACATTTCCTATTCCTTTCGTCATGTCTTTTTTTGGATTCTCAAAACCAAAGGCACCGCACTTTTCCGAATGGTAGACGTTAGCACATCTTCGTTTGATGAGAGATCCATTCAAAGCTTGGATAAATTTTTACACAAAGACATTGACTTCAGAAAATTCGCTATCTTGCCTCAAGAGAGCTGCGAAGATAGATCTTTGTCCTGTGCTACATTTCAACAGTCATCCCAAGATGCAGATGAAGACCCCAGAGTCGTTCGACTTTTAGAGGAAGATAAAGAAGAAGAAGGTAAAGAACCCGAACCAAGTCTTTCTCTTTATTACCAGCTGATCATCGCTCCTGTGGTTGACTTGTTGGACGAACCTGAAGTCATCATTGTTCCCGAGCGCTCCTTGTACCATGTTCCATTTGCAGCTTTAAGAAATGGAAGCGGCAAGTATTTGTCCGAGACTTTCAGGATACGCTTTGTTCCTTCTTTATCGACTTTGAGGCTCATTAAGGACAGTCCACCCGATTATCACAGCGAAACTGGTGCACTGATAGTGGGTGACCCAGATGTTGGCCATGTCATCTACAAAGGACGCCTTGAAAGGAAAGCCGCTCTACCTTGTACAAGAAAGGAAGCAGAGACAATAGGGCAGCTGATTCACGCACAGCCTTTGCTGGGAGAAAACGCAACTAAGCAGGCAATTCTTCAAAGGATACGCTCTGTTGGTCTTATACATTTTGCCGCTCATGGTGACGCCGAACGAGGAGAAATTGCTCTTGCTCCGCTACGGCCAAGCTTTGAACATCCACAAGAAGAAGATTACTTACTGACCATGTCTGACATATCACGTGTCCAACTGCGTGCGAAACTGGTCGTACTGAGTTGTTGTCACAGTGCAAGTGGACATGTTAGGGCGGAAGGAATCATTGGAATCGCTCGAGCTTTCTTGGGATCTGGTGCACGTTCAGTGCTGGTAGCTTTATGGGCGCTAGAGGACAGTACAACGGAGCAACTCATGACTCGCTTATATGAGCACCTTGTTCAAGGCAAAAGTGCCAGTGAATCTCTGCACCAGGCCATGAAGTGGATGAGAACAAACGGCTATTCTAATGTGAGGGACTGGGCACCGTTTATGCTGATTGGAGATGACGTGACGTTTGACTTTGGAAAATAAAAGGTGAGTTTTCTTTGAACGTTTGAACGTGTTGAATCTGAAATTTAGTTATTCATCCTTTGTTATGTAATAGGGGATATTTATGTTTTCAATTTAGGATTGAAATTTGTTTGACACTTTTTTTTGTTTGCAGGTGTCCATAATCCGCCGGCCCTTCATCTATTTAAGTACTTTTAATACTATAAAGTACAAATTCGGAGTAGCACTAGCTTATGTAACTTATTTCATTAATTGCTACCGCCCAGTGAAAACTGGCGCGAGTAGCTTGAAAACGAAGCCACATCGTCATCCAATTCTTGGAAAATTACTGCAGTTCTAACTAAAGCTTTTGTTTAATCTATATGCCCCAAAATTGTTGTGTTCCTTTCTATACCAAGGTCTATCGAGTGAATGATAACACTGACCTCGCCCTATAAAATTTCCATATTGTCAAGGCATGACCACTTCAAAGAAATTGGACCTAGTTTACTGGCCCAAACCCTCACCAGTCTACTGTAGCTCGGTGGTAGAGCATCCGAGCTACTAATAAGAACTTCCGATCCGAAGAAGTGGCAAAACCCGCCAGAAATCGAAGCTGCAACTGCCTGGCCAAGGAATTCTTCGGCAGAAACCGATGGAGTGAAGTAGCTTAAGAAGACACCATAGGAAAGGTTGCGTCTCTGACCACAAAAAAATTTACGAACGCTTTAAGAGAGAATTGCTAAATAGTGAGGTCTTAACGGGTAAAAGACAAACTGAGGTCTTGCTGTATTGACCGCGTGATATTGACCGACCGATAGCGAGGTCAATAAAGCAAGGCCGAGGTTGAGATTTTGCCGTAAAGACCAAACGTTCGAGGTTAATAAGTTATTGTGACTAAATGGTTTAAAAAAACAGCTAACAGTTGTTTTGTTTTGTGTTTTATATAATTCATAACTGGCCCATGGGCATTACGCGGGAGAATAATTCCCAAGCACTATGTCAACCTTAACGCGCGTTGTATATCGGCTTTCGAGGCACCGCCATATAATAGAAGGGCCTAAACTACGGGTTTCTTATTTTTTCTTCGGGACAGTAACGCTAGCGAAATACTCAAAGGCGCTATATACCATTTACTGGTGATTAGATTCAAGTGTCCTTTGCGAGGTCAAACGGTCAAAATTTCAATTTAAATTGTCGTCCTTAAATGCCCGTTTGCCCCCACAAAGGACTCTATCTACCCACAATCCATTTGGATATCATCATTAGCAAACGGTGTATTGCCTCCCGGGATGAGACGCAACGCTTTTCATCGAACTCACGCGTCGTGTCTCCACGCTGGAGACAGTTATCGCGTTTGTCTTACTACTCCTTAGAAAAGTAAGAGAATACTCTTGGTCTACAAGAAAGCTCGGTCGGGCATTGTGAGCAGATAAAAAATAAATAAATAAAAAATAAATGCAATGGGAAGAGAGCTGAAAGAAATGATTGATTCAGCTGGATATCTTGACATGTTGCCAAGGTTTTGAAAGAGAAATCGCTCTCCTTTATTTAATCAGTTTAGTAGAGTGATAAGTGAATAGATTTTCTTACAGGTTGTTTGAAGTTTTGATGTTTTACTTTTTTTGACTTATGTGATTACGGAGCAATTGTCTCTTGCCAAAAATATACGATGAAAAAACCGCAACAAAACAAAAATAAAACTCCTTTTGTTCATCGAAATTTTTTATACGTATGGGATCTCAACGTAGCTTAAACATTATACAACTCTCTTCGATCCCATTGACGTTTTCGTTAGGTTTTTCGGTCATTCAAAACAAAAGCAAACGTTAAATTGTTTTATTTTAATTATTTTTTATTCTAGCTTTGGGTGTTTGAGGAGGAAACTAAGACCGGCGGGAGTGCTGAACAATTGTAAGATAAGTTACACTTGATGCATATCACATAAGCGTATTAGTTTAATTTACTTTAAGGAGGCTCGTAGCATTGTTTTGTTTTGCTTTTTTTTTTTTTTTATGGCGTTGGGGTGTACCTGTTGAAGTCAAAATTTCTTTTTGGCCATTTCGGAGTTGCGCAGGGAACTGGGGCGAGTTTCAAATTTGAAGTAATCGATAAATTGACACTATTATTTCATCACTTCTTCACTTCATTTCACCAAGTTTCATTCTTTTGAGTTGAACAGAGACCAAGTTATGGACCGTAAAACATCGTTCAAAATCCATACAAACCGTCGTCTCTGACAACTGTAAAATCTCGTCGTCCACCTACTATTTGGAAATAACTGAGGTGCTACTAAATGTGTTTGCCAATTTTAAGAATATCAAACAAATTGTGAAAAAAAAAATACAGAGACTGTATGGTTTTTGGAGATGCAGTCACAAAAGTTAGGGACATTTGTATGGATTCTGAACCATGTTTCAAGGTCCATAACTTGGTCTCAAACTTGGTAAAATGACCAATCTAAAAGAATCAGACATGGGATATGGTGTAAATTTATTGATTACTTCAAATTTGAAACTCGCTACAGTTCCCTACGCAACTTCGAAACGGCTTATGGAAGACAGGCTTCCAGTTCTTTGACATCACAACATCTTTCAACATGTCTCAACCAAAACAAAAGAATATTAAGTTAAGTTGCTTTGTTTTGTATGTCCCAGTGGGCAGTCTGCTCTCTAGAAAGGTGTTTTTTGTAGCATGTGATCGTAAACTGCAAAATGCCTATTATAGGCTCGAACTCTCTAATTTTCATTGATGTTACGGCTGCATTCTAATTTATGATTATAAATGTTAGGATTGGTTTTTGATGGCAAGAGGGAAAACAACGTTTTTGTAAGGTGAAGTGGGACTTCCAACAAAAACTGATTAGATTCCCACGCATACACAGAGTGGTTTTCAATCAGTAATTGTCGAAAGTCACTTCGTTTGCTTTGTAATGGTAATAGAACTGAATAGAGTCCAATTTGGTGTGTAATCATTAATCGGACGACCGCGCAACGGGAGTCCGATTTGTTTATCACGAGTATGATTACAGACCGAATTGGACTCCACTCAGTCCTTGTTACTAATTAATCATAAAAATTACAATTTCCGAGAAAAGAAGGAGGAAGTCATCCGGTTTGTTGCAGGAGCGCATAAATATACTCCTGTTTGTTGGCATAAACATTCGTGCTACTGTCTTCTGAAATACTGTCATCATTCAAGGGAAAAAAATTATTCATTTTGGAGAAAGCCCCAATTCAAGAGTCTGCACACTGTCACTATGGTGATTGAAACCAAGGTTGTGATTGGTTGATTCAAACTACAACTTTGAATGTGATTGGCTTATTGACCTGTCCCATAACAAACTGTCTGATAACAACTTGGCAAGTGAATTAGTGGGAAAAAAGAAGTTATTTAAACCAATCACAATCGATGAAATTGTAATTTTTATGGTTAGGTTAATTACTTTGGTTAATTACTTTTTTGGAAATTCGCACCACCTTCTCTTCCAAAATGAAGAGACAACAAATACAATTTTTACCTGACCTGCATAGGATTTCCGGCACATGTAATTACCCAGTGCAGAGTAACTGGCTCATCGCATTGTTTGCGTGGTCTTTTGTGATTAGCCAGAGAATTTACGTTTTAGGTTACGATTTTAAGACACTCAATTGGAAATCGGTCTACTTGAAGCAAAAAGTTGAAATCAGCGGCATTTGACAAAGAACATTTCTCCGTCGCTTTTTTACAGGCAAAAAGCGTCAAGATGTCACAAAATTGGCCCCACCATTGGCGTACTGTGAAGCCATGAAGCCATGAAGCCATGATTTGTCTTTGAAATATACGTTTTGTAGCTAGCCTCCCAATAAAAGCTCAAACAACAGAGAAAATGTAAACTTGATAATGTAAAGCGATGGGGCCACTGGGTTATTTTATGCAAGATTGTAAATGAAATTTTATACCTCGTGTAAATTTACGAAAATCTATACGTTTAACATGATTCGCCAACTTCGTCTTGCGAAATAGTTGCTGTGGAAAGATTAAGAAGCTAATCTCTGACTATGATTTTAAAGGCAAATGAAGTTACTCGGAAGTATCTGAATAAAGAAACACGGCGTCTTCAAAAGAGCTGACTTAGACTTTGGGATAAAACTAGGACTGAAAAATCATACCGTCCAAAATGGGCTGAGAAAAAAAAAAGTAAAATTATTCATGTTAAACTTGATGTTAAGGAAATTTGCGCTAAAAACCAGCCAGTCTGTTGATGTAATTAATTAGCCTTCTTTCCGGTAAGTACACAGAATTTAGATCACTTTGCTCTGTGTATTGAAACAGCTGTAAGGATGACCGCCTTAAAAGTTGCATACAATGACAAACAAAAACAGCTTAGTGTACATAATTTGCTCAGTCTTTTCTCGGACTGAAGCATGTCTCCGGAGGACAATGAATCTTCAAACTTGATTCAGCCTCCAGTGACATTCGTACTAGTTTTAATTTATTTTTAGTTAAAGTTGTCAAAAGAACACCGGGAGATGGGAAATAAAGACACCGCTCGTGGAAGGGCAGATCAGTTTTGCTTTTGTCAACTGAAGCACTGTCCTATTTTCATCATGTCATGCCCACCTTTCGACTTTTCTACGAGTTTCAACATAATTTTAACAACAGTATGTTGCATTTCTGGATTCCTGGCGATCATAGAGAATACACTCGTCCTTTTAACTGTGCCAAAAATTCACTCCTTGCGAACCACCGCAAGATACTTTATGACATCACTAGCAGCTGCCGAACTCCTTTCTGGTGCGATGGGAAATGCTTTCTTTTCGTCGTGGTTAATGCTCAATCATCTGAAGCACGAAACAAAATCTGTCTTCTGGAAAATTGAGACCTCTGTGTGGTTGTTCACCAACATATCTATTACATATAATTTAGTGAATGTTGCTCTTGATAGATTCATCGCAATACATTCACCACTTCAATATTACACGAGAATGAGTTTAACACGATGTATTTTGTTAATAGTTTTTGCGTGGATTTCAGCGTTTTGCTGTTCAGCACTGGTATACTTAGTCCCTATAAAGGCCTTGCCAAAGATTTGGATTTGTGCGACCATCGTGACTGTTTTAATCCCGTTTTGGATCATAGCTTACTGCTATTTCAAAATCTACAGAGCAACAAAGAGCACATTTCGTGTTCAACAGAACATTACAGACGCCCAGCAGATTGCCGAGAAAAAGCGTCAAAGAAAAACTGCTTGTACATTTGCAATAATTACAGGGATTTTTATCGTTGTTTTTACGCCCAGTTTTATTCACACCTGTCGCCATTTATTTAAAACTGAGTTGTACAATGGCGAATGGAACGAACAAATACTCTGTAAGCAGTATGGAAGGGAAGCCTGGATATCCATAGCAGCAATTTCGTACTTTAGCGCCGTCTTTGATCCCTGGGTTTATTTGATTAGAATGCCGGATTTCAGGGCTGCGTCAAAGACGCTACTTCAGCAGTTGCTTCAAATTTGCTGCAAATGTAAGTTGCAGAAGCAAGAAAGCGCATCAAGGAGAGTTGGTGATATAAATGTCCGAAAAGGGACTTATCTTCAGGGGAAGAGACATTTTGATGATACCCATCTCTAATTAAAACTCGACGAGAAACGTAAAGGTTGTTTGACTTACCAAACGAAACAAAAAAAATAAATAAATAAAAACTTGGAGTGCAAAAGGAAATTAAGTGAAAGGGGAAATCTTGTAGCCTAAGAAGCCAAACGTGCAATCCGAAGAATGACTGAGAAAAGAGAACAAAATAATAATAATAATAATAATAATAATAATAATAACAACAACAAAAAACTAAGAGAAACGAACGGAGAAAAATTTTGATTAGTCACTAGAAAGGTCTCAATTCGTTGTTATAAAATTCAGTTTTGTATTTGGTGACGCTCCCGTGGAGTTCAAGACTAAGGCTTAACAGTGAGTTTCACTATATTTTTTCCTCCAAAGTTTAATTTTGAAGTCGTTAATTGGAAATCGTCAAGGTATTGTACTGTGCAGGTTCGATGCAAATTTAAAACTGACAATCTGTGACATAAATTTACAAGCAAGAAAATATTGTTTTTATAAATCAGCTCGCTAAATGCTGAGGAAACTTATTGATCGATGACTGGAGACGCAAAAGTTATTAGCGAAACTTAGTCCCTAGTTGTTAAAAAGGGTTATTGTGTTTGCCTAGGAACTATTTTTTGCACCTTTAGTTTCAAAATAAATTGCTGGCAAGGCTTTTCAATGAACGACCAATGCGAGGTAGCAAGTATTAAATTGCTGACATTTGAACCTCAAACGCTTTTATGTGATGAAACAGTCGTTTTTATTTTAACCCGCCACCTGCTAGATTTGATACAAAAGGTAATTTGGTGCGCCTCGAGGTCGGAATTATGTGTGGCTACGTGCGGTTTCAAAGAAGTCTTGCAGGGTTTTCACTGCAAAACATAAAAGTAGCGTGAAATTTGTTTTGAAAAGGTGTGTTGTTAGTTTTTAGGATCTAATGTGGTAGTCGAGAATTATTGCTACACCTTAGATTGGTTTTCGATTGGGCGTCGAATACAAATTATGTTTGCTTTGGTTTTGTCGGCTTTGTTCTATGAAGAATGACAAAGAGAAATTAAACTGTCAGTTTAGCATCAAACATAAAATAAAAAGAAAAGAGACAAAAGCAACCACAACAAAAACAGCAATAAGAGAGCAAAAGGACTAGGTAAAACGAGGTGAAGTGTTTTCAAGTTTACTGCTCTAAAACTCCCGCTTTGATCTGTTTACTGATCAGCAGTTAAAAAAAAAGTCGAAGCTGAACGTATTTTGCGAATATAATTAGGAAAACGAGTCTCTACCTGAGAGTGTAGCTATTTCTGATATTCAACAAATTTAAGTCCCAAAATTAGGAAATAGCAAAAAACACTCTTCTTTCTTGTTGCCTCAAACAACATGTCTAGTAATTTTTCCACCGCCTTAGCTGTAACAGGTCCCATGGTGTAATGGTTAGCACTCTGGACTTTGAATCCAGCGATCCGAGTTCAAATCTCGGTGGAACCTGTGTTGACTTTTTTTTTCTTCTTCTCTATCCGTCAGATACCCACTGTTTTAGCGTATTTTTCTATCCCTTTCTTTCACTCTTCTTGTTTTTCGTTGCCATTGCTTCGTCAATACTAATGCAGTACTCAAGGGAATCTAATGAAATACCTCATTACTATTTTACTTTGGAAGCATAACAAGCGTTTATGGGCCGAGTTGCTCGACGTATTATTAGCGCTAACCATTCGTTGAGTTGTATTTATAAAACCCATGCTTCGAGCAACTCGGCCCCCGGCGACCAGTGCGAGACATCGAAAGCAAAAGCGCAAGACAAGAGCGCGGAGCGCGGAGCGAGAGGGAGAGAAATTGAGCTTATTTTAAAAACCTATCTATTGTTGTAACTCGAACTTTCTTCCACCTTGAATTCATTTAGACTTCATGGTCGAGGGGAAATGGGATTTTTATTTTCTGCTGTCAACGGGAATAAAAGGATCTAGAAGCGTCTTATGTATTTCACCTTCTATAAGCAAAAGTTCAATCTTATCTACGAGTCTGGAATCAGATTTCCAAGTAAAAACGACTACTAAACGACGCGTACTCTGAAAATCTCAAAAGACTGAAGTCTCTGAAGATCCCTACGACACCACGTACTCCGTGTGTAATTCAGCCGTTGTCGTAGTATATTTTGAAAATTTAAGATGCTTCCTTTTCCGAGTCCTGAAACCGGCCTGACTTAGTAGGATGATTCAACACTGGGTATCTTTGCTCGCTACACGGCGAATAGCAATCCGTGTTTCACATCTTCACAGGCACCATTTCTAATAGCGCTGGAAGTTACAAGGTCTATTCGATAGTCTCTTGTCTGTTTTGTCCGTTTATCGTTGTGATCAGCTCAGTTCGAAGCCAGCCCCAGATTCCACCGCATACAAAAGCTTTTCTCTCATGGTTTCGTCATCAAGGTATTCTGGTAATTTTAACAAGTTCATGCAGGTACTGGCGGAGGGGAGCCTATCCTCAGGCCCCGCGCTGTGGACACAGAAGGGAGGCTCGAGCTCCTATCAAGCCAAAGAAAAGACCACCATTACAAAACGTTCCTTGAAATTATTTTGGTAAAAATTTGCACTTTGAGTAGCACAAGCTTTTTGGCAAGCAGGTTGACAATGGTTTCTGGAGAAACAATCCCCTGAAAATGCGACTGACGAGTGAAGAAAAACACCCTGCATAGCCACCGTTCACCTGGGTGCAAGCAGTCTCGAGGGGTGGGGGGTGGGGGGTGGGGAGGATGGCACTCTTTCAAACGTTCAAACCCTAATATCAGCAGGAATATTCTCCACACTGAAGTAGAAGTAACAGTAGGGTTGGAAGTTAAATCGACACTGAAGAACCTACCTTAAAACCGAGCAGCGGTGGACGCGAGCAGCTTGTTACAAATTTCAACAGCTGACGTTTCTGTGTGTCAGTGAACTCATCTACTACTCGCCAGAATGAAAGCACGCATGGATGATCTTCAGTGAAACCGCCTGAAAACAGTGAAACATCGAAGATAACATCGCGTTGTATACAGGTGCCGTTGATAGACATTCACATTCATTTATACAATGGACGAAATAAACCTCACGTTTTGATTGGTCTAGACGAGTTTGCGATTAAAGTGTAGAGTGACGGACAAATGACATTATGAGTCAAACAAACTACAAAGGACGATGTGTAAAACAAATAGATTCCATTTGTAAGTGCGTGTGTGTGTACTCTGATAGCGCACGTGATGATAACATCGGTCACGCAACTCGCACCACGTTTTGACGTCTCCGTGAGTTGTCAGAGTATACACGCACTGCCAAACAGAATTAACAACTTATTGGCCGAGAGTGAGGTCTTTACCGGAAAATCTCAAACTAAGGCCTTGCCATATTGACCGAGCGATTAGCGAGGTCAATACAGCAAGGCCGAGTTTTGAGATTTCCTCGTAAAGACCGAACAGTCGAGGTTAATAAGTTGTTGATAATAGGGGAAAAAACAGCTAACAGTTGTTTTGTTTTTGCATTCGTAATCAGCCCGTGGGCATTACGGGAGAATGCCCAAGAACTTGGCCAATCAGAACGTAGCTTATATCGGCTACAAGGATCAGCCATATAATAAATACATGTTAATTATTTTCATCATTGACTGGTTTATTGCGAACTGATAAAATGCCCAGCTCCCAGTTGGCCTTATTACACGTAATTCAGTTGGTAGTGTGCTGCATCGGTAACGCAGAAGCCATGAGTTCGAATCCCGCACGAGTACAGCATCGAGTACAAAAAGAACAGCCGTAACGACAAAAGGTAAAACTACAAAATCACAGAAACAGCATAAACAGGCTGAACAGCTGCAGGAACAACGACAGAAAGACGCTGCTGTCTCGAAGCTCTTTGGAACCTCTAATTCCATTCGCCCCACATGGCACAAAGCTCTATTGTTTCAGGGATACGGTTCAATGTGTTTCTTGTTTTCTCAACCAATCCTGTGAGACGTTCCGAGAGCTTCGTGGCGGCCAGAAAGCATAGCGATCATGGTAACAGCATCAACAACAGCAGCAGCAACGGAAACAACCACAGAGACCACATTACTGCAATTAATAAGACCTACATGATGTTTTACCTGAATAGTTGGTGTTCCTTCTAAGGTCGTCCAGATCGACAGGAATCAAGGCACCAGAAATAAGGACCTAAAATAACATAAGACTTCATCAGATGCAGGCGCGGATCCAGGATTTTTTAATGGTGGGTGGCTGATACAGCCGGCCACTAAACTGTACTATATTTTTTGGGACCCATGCATGTATTTCCTTTTTTTCACGTATTAGATTTTTATGGTGGGCTTCTCCAAAAGGGGGTGGCTAGCCACCCAATCCGCCCCTGAGATGGTTGAATAAACAGGTAAATGTCGTCCTACAATTTCTGAAATACGCTATCATTTTAGTGGCCTGAAGCTGTTGGGTCAACAGTTGTATCCACTCTCCCTCGTTCCCTCCCTCCCCTCCCTTCCACTCTCTCCTCCCCAACCCCACCCCCACGTTCTCGACTGACTTTACTACTCGTAGTCCAGAATGCAGCAAGCTCATCTCTAAACTATTTTGCTTTGGTTTCCAAATGCGTTGGCCAGAAAGTATCATCTATTCTCCGTCGGCTTTCTCGAGTGGAAAATATCTTTCTTTGGGACTGTAAGGAACCTTACTTGCAACTCTTTGTGATCAAACATTCGGATCCACTCCAAGCTGATAACATCTGACAGTCCGGCCCTGAACGCTTGGCAATGACGATGAATCTACAACACAACACAGCAGAAAAATAGTATGACCCAACCGGTCGTAGGAATTACTGTTGGGGCAAAAACTTAGACAGGTATTCGAGCAAATTTAGACCCACTCTTCTTTCTGAATCAACCTACTTGCACTGTTTTTGTCATGTTTTGTTAAGGAAACACCGTTTAGTACTGACCTCCGATGAAATGGTGGAACTTATTGTGTTCTCGAAGCCAAAACCTCTTGACGTGCAAATACTTGGCCCAAAAGGATGTGATGTGGACTTCCGAATATGCAAATAGCCTTAGCAACTCGTTGATAAGCCGGGCCGAGTTGATACCAAAGAAAGTGACTAAGACTATTACTACATCAACTTCCAAGCCTTCCCCCAGCGACCACCTCCCCTGACTAGGGCTACCCTCAGCAGTTTGTTGGGCGTCTCCAGCGTTTACTGGTACACGCTGGGTCAACCTCTGCAGAAGAGGTGGTGTGTAGTAATTTGATTGCTGCAAAGAAACTACAAGAGAACTGTGACTGAATTTCGACTTTCTCAAAACTAGAACCAGGGTGGATTGCCAACCAACTGACCTGTTTGTTAAGCCTGTAATCAGCCACAAGATGAATGTAACTGATCCGATTACTGTTCGTGACGGGAATATCTCGACCACCTGGCTTCAACTCCACTACCTATTAGAACAAAGAGAATTACATGATTGCCAAAGTGACCACTTAATTACACTGAAATTTGAACACTGCACATGCGACGCAAACCGGTTCTATCTCCTGCACATTTGCTCTACAAACAATACGTAAGACTTCACTACTTAATTAACTAATTAATAGAATGATTAATTAATTAATTAATTGGTTTTTGCTGCATTTATTTCTACGAAAAACGGCTTAGCTTCATTTCAAGTTAGAACATTTGATGTTGTTCCTTCACCTGACTTTCTCCGAGGTCGTTGTTCACTACAGTAAAGTTAAGCGACAGTTCTTCAACATTCCCAGTGTAGTTTTTAAGAAATAGTAAATTTCTGGAGAAAAGAAAAAAAAAACTGCATCAACTTAGACCGCAAATTATTGCAGAAGATCGGTTGGCGCGGGGCGACCGGTGAGACACGTGCGGATTCCAGGCTTGGGAGAGATCATTATGTCATTATAATACAGATAATGAACGCTCGCATGGCCTCTGTCCGTACAGAGTATACGAGGGTACCGGTAAAATGTATAGAAACCTTACAAAAAGCGGAGGGGAAAGAAGAGGGAGGGGGAGGGGAAAGAAGAGGAAGGGGGAAGGGGAGGGGTGGAGAGGAGAAAAGAAAACTTGTTTGAAATGGGCTTCCCATCTACGAAGAGATCTGCTTGGTGCTAAATAAACCGCGACGGTAGGGCACAGATACAGATAAGGATTGTTAACGCTTTCCCTGACCGAATTACGAACATCAGCAGATCAACAAATGCAGCAGCAATTGGCCGTTCTGAAATTCAAAAGGGAACTGGAGCGTGTTTCAAATTTGAAGTAATCGATAAATTGACACCATCACATGAAAGATAACATTGAGATTGGTCATTTGACCAAGTTTGATTCTTTTAAGTTGAACAGAGACCAAGTTATGGACCTTGAAACATAGCTCAAAATCCATACAAACGTTTCTAATTTTGAGGCTGCGTCCCCCAAAACCATATAAACTCTTCGGAACGGCCAATAGTAATAACAAGAGCCACAAGGGCAACAAAACATACGAAAGTAAGCAATAGGATTAACAGCAGCAACGACAATAACGACAGCATCAGTGCATTGCCATTGGAGTCGTTTTCAATTGTGTCGCAAAACCTAAACCAATCACAACGGATACGAATACCGCAATGAACCAATCATGATTCGAAGCAATTATATGTAGCCAGCACCACGCGAGGGAAAATGCGTGCGTGCAAGGCACGATTGGCTTTGGATTTTGCTTTCGTCGGATGCGGAGAAAGAGGCGCGAGATTTACCAGCCAATCTCAGACCGAAGAAAAGCAAAACCATAGCAAACGCGAATTATTCTCTTCACTCAACTGAAAACCGCTCTAATGAAGATCACAACAACAAGTACAATTTGTGTAACCTGGGTAGCAGCAAAGCATGTCTCCGGTATACCTGTACATTTCTGGATCAAGTGACTCCAAGTGATGGATATCCACATCCGTACCGTGTTTACTGAGCAGTTTACAAAGGAAAAAGCTGGCGAAAGGAAGCTCCACCAACATGTTTTCATACAGGGCCTGACAAAGAGAACATGACACAGGATCTTAAAACCTCTGAACATTCAAAAGTCCCATTCAAGTGAAAGCTGTTTGATGTCAAAGAGAAATACAAAATGCTGAAAGGTAACATTTTATAGGCTGAACCTGTGCAAGCGGGATTGAAAATAATCACAGAATTACGTGTTCCTGGCAGACCACTAACAGAAGTAAGTTTGCCTTTCGTTTGGAGTTTATTCCAGCCTTTCCATGTTGCATTAAAGGACTAAGATAAGTCAACAGTAAGATAAGTCCTTGTTGGGGTCTTACAAATCAAGTGGTAACAGATAATTTCTAACTGGCAAGGCAACGATGGATAAAAAAAACTGACCTTCCCTAGCATCCTTCCTAGAAAGTGGTAGTGTTTCAAATAATCCTTCGCTAAAATGGCCGCCTGTGTTACACAAAAAAGATAAAAATAATGCATTACAATTCGTAAATTGGATCTGTCACGTCGCTTTACCGACGTCGCCAATGAAATTCTTCTTAGCTCGGGTGCCTGTCACGGTAACTGTCACAGTGATCCCAAGCAAATTCCATGGAGAAAGCGCATATGAACCGTAAAGCATTTTGGAATCAACCGAAGGAACACTGACGACCCCACCCTCTCCCCACTCTTTCCTCGCTACTGTCATTGCAAAATCTGATTTCAAATTGCAATCGCAATGCAGTAAAATTGCGGCAAAAATGTTGCAAGGTTGAGCACTGGAAGTGGCAGTTATTGAATCGCTTAGCGGTAACCAATTTGTATCGCGAACGTTTAGACGTTGTAAAGCCACTTCCTAGTGTTTTATTTTCTTACGCAGCTGAGAGTAAAAGTAGATCAGTTCATGCAACATCCATGTCAATACCAACCTACACTGAACCCATTCGGTTCTGTGAGTGTCATAGCACGAAAAAGCGAGACGTCAAGGAAAGGTAGACGTGTTCAAGATCACTGACTTACCTGAGGGTTTGGGTATAGCAGCCTCTCGTGTGTTGACTTGAAAAAGCCGATGTTCGGATCAAATCCGGCTTTAAGAAGTTGACTTAAGAATTCCCTGCATGAGTAACAGAATCAGTTAGCAAAGAATGTAAGAAAGATACTATATAATTACAGCGAAGCAAACGCAAAGTAAATTGCGTTTGCTTCAGCTCTCTGTGATTGGCCAACAAAAATCGCGCCACTTTTTTTTCAACCAATGAGAAGCAAAACGAAAATCAATCGCGACTTGCACGTGCGCATTTTCCCGCACTTGGCGCCGATTGCATGTAATTAGCTCAAATTATGATTGGCTGA
>OX419347.1:12222721-12242721 GCA_948470475.1 Galaxea fascicularis
GAAAGGGGGATAGGACAAGTGTACACACGACAAGAATGGCTTACATAGCGATGGGCGGGGGGGGGAGGGAAGGAGAAAAAAATGAGTGATAAAATAAGGGGGGGGGTTGTGGTGAAGAGGGCTTGAGAGACAGCAGAGTACGGAATACCTGCCGTGAAAAATGGGACTTTTTTCATTTCTTCTAACTCTGCAGAAGTCCAATTCTGATTGATTTGATATATTATGTTCCCTTCCCTTTTTCTTCTCCCTTTCTCCGGTCACCCCCTCACTTTCTCCCCCCCCCCCCTTCTCCTTTACGCCTGACGCACAGTTTATAACATGAAAAGAGCTGGCTCAGAGCAAGACGGATGAGTCAAAGTAACTCTCCCAAGCACTAGATTCGTCGCGAGTGTCTGTAAACCACCACGATTTGAAGGGATATTCAAAGGTATTAAGTAATTAAGATAGTTTCAGGAAAAAGAAAGCGATGGTTATCCATTAACCATTTGCAAGGAACTTGGATAGTTGCTACTTTTGCTGTTGTTATTGGTACTCCATGTTTTACTGTTTTTATTGATTTACCTCCTTCTCCGTAAAACTCGTTGTCGTGAACTGAAAACAACGCGTTGGTCAGCAACGATGACAATAAAGACAGCAATGGAGTTATGGCGTCTGCCTCTCGTATTGAGAGATTCGTTCCACGGGAAATAAGATCCAACAGGGGAATTTCTTTGCTGTGAAGTTACAAATAAAAACGTTAGTCAGCTACTTATTAGCTATAATAGTATTAGCTATATAGTATAAATGCAGAAAAATATTAACAGTTGCAAGATTGGACCAGTTCAAGTTTCAGAGACAATGGATACTAGGCTCGATTACCAGCCGCTGTTCGGGAAATGAGCCCGCGCTCCTCCCCGGGGAGGAACGAAGTTCGGACTCGGGAGAGCGGTGGAAATCAAGCCTAAATGGATACTCGACAATCCTAAGATGATGCCTATCACGGACATCCTGTGCACGTTTGCATGTACCTGTAAAGGGCACCAGCATGGCCGCCGTAAAGGTGAGTAACAGAAGTAAACCGATAGATGGAAAACCAATATAACTTGTTTCTATCAAAAATGTTGAAAAGATGCCGTGGACTTTAATATCATACATCATTGTGTAGGCCACTTTGGAAAAGAGCAAGGGTCTGGGGAGAACTGAAAACTTACAAAAATTGGACTAAATTACTCTTTTCCAATGTGGGCTACATTCTTTTGAGAAAGTACATTTCCGAAGAGCTCTTTTTTCCGAAACAGTACAGAAGGCAAGAGCGATTTTTCGGAATCTCGCTATAATCATAGCCAAAGATCTCGCAAGCAATTATATCGGGCGACCAAACGGATTTGTTCGGAGGTGAGGAGTTGTTCAGATGGGTTGAAAGCATAACCATTTGTTCCCATGCGGTGGTACCCTTAGTTGTCACTCACCCGGTACTTGTGAATACCGTGACAGTCTGAACATTGTGCCAAAGCTCTTTGACAAAAACTGGATTGAGAGCTAAGGTGTACAGAAGCCTGCAGAGAAAACAACAAGTAACTTTGATGTAACACAGGAGGACAAGAATCTTTACTTAGTGTAACAAGTTTTGCAACAGATTTTGTAATTTCTGTTTCTACGATTTTACATATAATGAAACTCAGAACTATACTTTAAATTTGGGGTGATACCCGCGATACGCCAACTGCATGATACGATATGTAGAGTTGTTTCACGATTCTTGACGACAACACGATACTTATCGATACCATAAGATGCACGGAGTAACCATCAGACTGCTTGTAAACGTCCAACTTTAAAGTTTACCGATTAGACTATCAACTTGAATAGATATACTGTATGTCGGACTGATTGACATCAAAAGGTACAAATGTAGAACAACCTGTTTAACTTTTGTTTTTATACTGTAGTTGTTAATTTTATAACTTTTTTTAATTCCTCGCTCATAATTCATGCCTGACTTGTACAAAACATAAAAGAGAGGTCACAAAGTAATCTAAAACCATACATTAGGGTACCTTTTCTTTACGGCAACGTAGGAATGATTGCAAAATATGCAGGATTACCTTGTTTTGTGGATGGGTAATCTGCTCTCGGACATCAAGAAATGGCATATGTTACAAAGCGCTGTGATGACTTCTGATTCCTGCGACACTTCTCTATGCCTAAAACAAAACATCACCGGGGGAGGGGGGGGGGGGTTGATCAGCTACATGCACTCCGAAGATCAGTGTTTAATCTGACTACAGGTATAAGGTGTTGTAAGGATACGCGCTTTGTTCTGTAACCAGAACTGTTCCAGGAAAGGTTGACCTAACACGTGGTTTACGAGAAAAATGTTGTAATAAAGAAAAGTGCGCGGAACACCGGCCGATTAAAAAAAAAAACAGAACAGTTGCACGTGTTTGATGTTGGAGAAGAAGTTGGCTGATAATAAACCGTTAATATTACAAGTAAAGGCTCGAAAAACCTTTACAGTGCTCAATGGCGTATTGCAGGGCTTACATTTTACAACTTACACTTAAACAAACAAACAAACAAAAAAAAGATCGGATACAAAATCAGACGTTTTCTTTATTCACAGTTCTTTTATCACCATTCACTGTGAAACGTTTAAACATTACTCCATACACGTTATCATTTATGTCAGCATTCCTCCAAAGAAAAAGCGCTTTTCGAGTTAAGTAGTCTTGTGGACAAGATTAAACACTGTCAAAATTCATTCGACAGTTGGTGTTCAGTCAGGTACATACCTTGTCACGAGAGACTCCAGTGTCTTGACGTGTTCTTTAGAATCGAGGACATCCAAACATCTTTCCTTGAGACTTTCTAGTGAAGGCTGTACAGGAAGAGATCCGGTTCAAGAGAGTGAACTTGAAACGTTGCGATAAAACTAGTAGTGTTAGTATACATGTAGGATTGTCCTAAAAACTGAACGAGATTCTTGTCGGAGTGTAGGTTTCTGCATGTTTTGCATACTACAGCTATAAGCATTCACTTGCACTGACCTGAAGGGGGTCTGTGTCCATTTCTGTATCACTGTCACTGTCTTCATCATCAGAATGAACTTTAACTTGTAAAATAGAAGAACAAATAAATGAACAAACAAACAACAACAAAACAAAAAAACAAACGAAAAAATGAATAACTACAATTAATAAAGGGGGTAGTTTCTAAAGAAACTGTGGTGCTGCGTCGGTGGGGAAGTAATATACAACAATTTTGGTATTATCAACAGAGTTGATAAATGTAAATTGACCACCGTACAGGGATTCCAAAAGCTGACGTTTCGAGCGCTAGCCCTTCGTCAGAGCGAATCGAGGAATTATGGGTTGTGTGTAGTTTTTATAGTGGAGTAGGAGCTACGCTATTAGTGGTAACATGGCAACGTGAAAATAGGAATACATTAGTTAAATGAAAAGCGTTCGTTAATACCGTGGGGATTAAGGGTGCCGATTTGGAAGATGAATTTTTGTTCCAAATTCTTGCGGCTTTCCGTCGTACCTTGATGTAGGGAAAGGCCGCAGATAGCCATGTGTTGTTTGGAGTGGTTAGGGAGATTAAAATGACGAGCGACTGGCTTAGATACATCCTTGTCATTCTTCTCAACATCGCGAAGGTGTTCCCGAAAACGGTCGCTTAGGACCTAAGCGATCTGTTAAGATCACTGATCGTTTCACATGTACCTCCGCAAATGTCATTTATTGCCTAACCTGCACGTTATGTAATAAATTATACATTGGCGAGACAGGAAGACGACTAGGCGACCGATTTCGGGAACACCTTCGCGATGTTGAGAAGAATGACAAGGATGCATCTAAGCCAGTCGCTCGTCATTTTAATCTCCCTAACCACTCCAAACAACACATGGCTATCTGCGGCCTTTCCCTACATCAAGGTACGACGGAAAGCCGCAAGAATTTGGAACAAAAATTCATCTTCCAAATCGGCACCCTTAATCCCCACGGTATTAACGAACGCTTTTCATTTAACTAATGTATTCCTATTTTCACGTTGCCATGTTACCACCAATAGCGTAGCTCCTACTCCACTATAAAAACTACACACAACCCATAATTCCTCGATTCGCTCTGACGAAGGGCTAGCGCTCGAAACGTCAGCTTTTAGAATCCCTGTACGGTGGTCAATAACTACAATTATGCTTGCAGTCATACTGGTGGCCTCTTTGGCGGGTTCCAGAAGTGGAGCCAATCACCCAGTGACTTAAGAGCACGAAACAATTGTGGCGGCGTGTTTACAGTAACTGGGATGAGTGAGGTTGTTTATACGTGTGGTTTTATCCCGGTCATCCCGGGACGACCGAAAACAGTTTCGCCACGGGACGAAACTGTTCGCCTCCGAAAGTATTATTTTTCAACCCGGGTAGACTGTTTACAGGGAAGTTTTGGTCACGTTCCACCCTGTGATGAACTTTCATCCAGGTAGTGAAGACCGGGATGAAAGATCATATAGACACCAGGTACAGAGGTATTAGTGCACTGAATAGTAACCTAAACAGTGCTTGACAAAAAAGATTGTAAAGTGAGCCTTTGTGTACTTTCTATTTCTGAGAAAACAGTGAGATCGGACTGTGATCTACATTTTTTGCCAGGCTTATAACAGTCTATTAGTTCACTGAGCTCAAACAAACTCCTTTTTTCCGGGTCTGATTCGAAATTCTCCTCAAGAGGGACAAAAATGTTCGCATTTCAAGGAGGCATGTTCTTTTCCCGGGGGGGGGGGGGGGAGGGGGTGTTTCACAGACCGCTGCTTTCTCTTGTGACATGTGGAGTTTATGACTCACAGCATTTTCAAAGTTGTTCGCCATCTTGATTTCTTTCAGAGCATTTTGATGGTCCCGAGAATTCATGTGAAAGGGCTTACTTTGTTGGAATTAAGACAAACTGAACACAACATACCAATCGGTGGATCACAATCCAGCCAACTATACTTTTCCGACCAGAAAGCCTGGAAATTTCGTATGGGTATCTTTGATGATTTTGGCCAGTTAAGTATTGTGTCCTTAAGTAGCTTTGATTGTTTCTTTTTCTTTCAATTCTGATTCACTTGTTCCTTTGTCCTCCTAACTTATTCTTTTCCCAAAAAACTGTATTTATTCTTTGTTGGTTTGACAATCAAGCAGGTCTAACAACACAAAGTGCAAAGGGGGTTCCAATTCACCACGTGGATCACAATACATTGAAGCCTCTCTGTTGTTTTTCTTGTTCCCTGAGTCTCACTCACTACTCTGACACCAATTTGTTTTGAATTTCTTTTTAGTTGGCATCATACGTAAAAAAAAAAAGGCGCACCATTCTCGCGATAGCCTGCTCTAAGATCAGACACTGCCTATTCATTATCAGATCAGTATTCATAGATAGTTCCAGGGCTGTCATTAAGGGGTGGGATTCGGGGATTTTCCCCTCGTATTTTGAGGTATATCCCCAGCTACTTTGATATAAAACCAGCATGTTGACTTCACTACAGTAACTCGAATCCTCGGCTATTTTTTGTATATCCCCACCTACTTCAAAAATTAATGACAGTCCTGTAACTCTCTTAATTACAGTAAAAATATGAAATACCTGGATGGGGCAATTGTATTAACAAAATCTGCAACACCTGAATGTAACATTTTAGAACAGCGAGATCCGAGGATGAACCTGAAGAAGGAAAATATGAGGCATCGCTTTACATGTACATGTACATTCCCTGGGGGCCGTTTCTCGAAGCTCCCGGTAGTTACCGGGCCCGTTAAGCAGTTTTGTTTTTCCATTCCAGATGGGAGTTTCAAAAGTTTTGAAAATTATTCAGTGAAGTTATTAGCTAAAGAAACAATGAACTTCATTCGAGATCAGAACACACCCTACTTTTAATGCGACTTTGAATTCAAAATATGGTTTGTGGGCCCGTTAAGTTACCGGGACTTTCGAGAAACGGGCCCCAGAACCGTAAAAACAAGTCATTCACGGGGATCATTTGAAGTTAGCAGCCGGCAAAAACCGCTGCCTACCCATTCAGAATTGACCTCCACTGCCACCTGCTTCGTCTAGATTTTCAATCAAATGCCTAAAAAAATTCATCAAGTCACTAGGCACTTTGGTTAGCTCAGACAGCTATTTCAAAAATTATTGAAAACCCTGCAGTCATACAAGTAATTCATTAATAATATTTTGCTATAGGTCAGATTGAAACAACAATTTAAAATTTATAAACACTAATGAGAAGTCTATGTTGAGACGTAATGCAATACCTAAGTGTTTGTCGACAAATGCTAACACTCCATACAGCAGCCATGGAGAAGGGTTTACTCTGATGTTGCTCCCCCCTGAATCTCCAGCTTTTGACAGTAATGACAGGAGGGTCTCTAACAAGAAGCCAAAAGGGAACTGACAGGATGGCTCTGCTAATGAAGGCAGCAGGAAACACACGATCTGTTCTGTCATTTCTGGACAAAGGATGTCAGATATAAGGGCTGAAAACACTTCATGCCTGAGGAACAAAGCAGAGCTAATAGTTGACATTGTCTTCCTTGCTTATGTAAAAATTACACAAGTGGTGCAGTTACAGTGTGTACATTTGTACCAGTCCAGATAATACAGGGCTGTGCTCTACCAGTGTCCAGTTGCTCCTGGCAACTTACCCCTTTTCGCCTTTGGGTGACCAGGAAAATAATTAATAATAGTTTTTGCACCAAACTTATATGCTGGGCACCTTGGATGTAAAGGGTTTAGGGATTTTGGGTGCTCAACTACTTTTCTTAGAGCACAGACTTGTACATGTATACCGGTATGTGAATTAATTAATTTTCTTCCTGAGTAACTGTCACAAAAGTACAAAGCTGAACATTTTTTGTGGGTTGGGGGCCAGCACGTACAGCGAGCAGGAAAGAAATATAGGAAAAATATTGATACCTATCGCTTGCAGTAAACACAGTTCCTCCTTCAGTGCTGCTCTGACCACTGAGACGTACAGGACTTGTCACCAGGTCTCTGATGGCAGCAGCCAGTGGAGTAGGAGCAGTAACAGATGGCTCCAGGCTGGAGGGTACTCGTGCGTTCAACAAGGCACGTAAGTATCTGAAATATCCTGGGAAAAAGACACAGACAAGTTATTTAGTCATTTCTCTCATTTGCTGATAAGAGGACACCTTTATGAGCTGAACACCTCTCTTGTACACCTGAGAGATTGAAAAGTTAAGCAATCCTGGCCAGTCAATTTTTACAGGTACCTCTAACAAGACACAGTAAATGTACAAGTACTATTTGTGTTATAGGTCATAATGAATTTCCTTTGCCTCCTAAGGAAATTGAGAGGTAAACTTAAGTTGAAATCATTTTGACCTACAACATATACATGTACATGTACATTAAAAAATAACACAAAACTCTGTCTGGTCAAATTTCTTCATATGAGTCACTGAGTATTATTTCACTGGATGTTATAAATCTCAACCTGTGTATCCTTACCATTTCTGGTGAGGTAAACAGTTACCATTGCTGCATCTTTCCTATTTCCAACAGGATCAGCAGGGTCATAGAATGAATCATGAGAGGTGAACACTTCCAGCATCCGCAGCTGAATAGCAACTGGTTTGGAATCTTTAAGTGATGTTTCTAGTGATCTACAATATGAGTGATGAAGAAATAATATAATTATTTATCAAGAAAATAATTCAGCATATTTTGTTTTCATATTTTTTCCAGTTTTACCCTAAACAGGTAACTACATGTATACACTGTCAGCAATTTATTAAATATAAATAATTTTTTATCAATGACAAAATGGACAGGGATATGTACAGTGTATCATTAGGAAAAAAATTAGACAACATCTAACCTACTGTATTAAGTGAAAGCACTTTTAATCAGTTAATGATTAATAAACAAATATCTGTGTTTGCTTTTTACACATTTTTCTTTGACTGTGATTCAATACCATAACCTGCCCGACAAAGGAACATACATCTACTTCATGTAAGTCAAACCAGAAACAAAATGTAGATGCTAATGTGGATGCCACGACGATGCTGCAATGAGTTACTGTATTAAATGACTGCACAAATGGTGATGTCATGGACTTTTTTGTTTTACACAAGCAAAAATAATAAAATAAATCCATTGTAGAATTATAATTATAATAATTTTGCCTTCTTTATAGGGCAAGGATATAAATTTTATTGAAAAGTGGATCATGATTGAGCTTCTCTATCAATACATGACGTTTCTGATAGGATAAAGTATCCATTACAGTTGTACGTACCTGCTACAGATAAGCAGAAGACATTTGATCTGGTGAAGCCAGCTGGTGTGATCTTCAGTTTGTAGCTGACGCACAATGTTACGATTCTTGAGTAGAAATTGGCACATCCAAACCTACAAAGAAGACAAAATGTTGGAACTGGTTTTGAATTGAGATACTAAAATACAGATAAATCTTTATCGTTTACATTAAATGTAAACGATAAAGATGTCAGACAAATCAAGTCACTGCAATCACGCCTTACAAGAGCAGACTCATAACACAGCTGTACACAGATGTACTTTATTGATGGTACACAGGTATATATAGTGACAACTTATACCAGTTATCAAATACATATGATGGGATTCTATTCAAATTTAAAACCTTTTTGCCAAGTTGAGTAGTGAACAATTAAACAATAAGATGCAGCAGGATCTAGTATTATCCTAGCCTGCTCAATCTTGCAGAATATCCCATGGTGTTTAAAAACATCATGGGATATTCTGCAAGATTGAGCAGGCTAGGATAATACTAGATCCTGCTGCATCTTATTGTTTAATTGTTCACTACTCAGAAGAAAGCTGAAACGTTACACACAAAATTATGCAACGCAGGTACAGTGAAGAGCTTCATTGACAGCCACTGACAGCCTCTTAGATACATGTATTCCACTGTGATTAGTCATTAGTCTGCTGTTAAAGCAAAAATATTAAAAACACTCAGATGCATCTTGTAATTTAGAAGCTCACTTATGCTGGTGTACAATGTAATATGGTGTTGGCACTGGATTTCAAATTCTGAGCAAGAAGAAGGTCATGCAGTGTAAACTGCATGGGGCTTCTGATCATTTCAACAACCATACAATAATCTGAGACCACTGAGCTACTGTTAATTCTTTTACACTGTGTTATGGCTCAGTGACTGCCATGAATTAATTTCCAGCCACAGGATAAATTCTGAGCTTATCGCATTTGCTTACCAGTCTCTGTGAATCTTTCGAATAAGAGTGAAAGAAAAGAAGCCTCCTTAGAAGAACTCTAACAGCAGGGGGTGAAGGCACAGCTTTGGACTTTTCTATTTCCAAAACAGTTTCGTCAAAAGATTTCCGCTGAATATCATACTGGAAGAAATTGAAAACACTTTGAAGTCATTCAATCCAACAGAAATGATAATACAATCACATGACTGTGAATAAATACATGAAAATCATATAATAATATTATTTGATAATACAATCAGTGCCTCATGACACCTCAAAATGTAAGGCATTACTGTTTCTACATGACTTGTATATTTTCATACATGGAGCTACAGTAAAAATTTGGCCTTTACTGTAACAGTTTAATATTGTCCTGCAACTTATAGCATACTCCTTCCTTCTTAGGTAATGTTTTGATGTCATCCACACACTGTCAGAGTACACATACTGCCAAATGGAATCTACTTGTTAATTACAAGAGTCCAGACATCTAATAATTCATCATCATTTTACTTACAAAAGGCCAGGGAAAATTGAGACAGTCTTGGTCATGATTTCAATAATATTAATGCACCCTGAAACAGAAGCACTGGAAATATTATGAGGAAAAACTTACCTGTTGATGACGCACCCATTCTCCACGTAGGAAAGACTGAATTTTGATGGAATTTGTGGTTTGTCTCCGTAGTTCCTAGGATTGAAAGAATTGTTTGGTTTTCAACTTTTCATTGGAGCTACAGCTGTCACTAAGAATACACTGATGTACATATTCAGTTAATCATAAACTGCAGAGTTTACAAAAGTCATAAGTGTTGCTCATTTGCAGTAGCATTCATTTTGAAAACTTTACACTGAAAATATTCTTTTCTCAAAAAAGTAATAATAATCTTTAATCAATCATTCAAGCAAGCACCCCAATCAATCATCCTTGGTGACCTAAATTAACATCCGGGACCATATACTGAGGCTGGTAAAAGCAGCTTCATTATAGAGGAGTGGTTCTCTGGAATAGTCTTCCAAATACTATTTAAGAGCAGACAAACTGGAAATATTTTATTTCACATTTGTAATTTAGTAGAATTGCAATCATTATATTTAACTAATACTGTTTTATTGCATGATAATTATTATTTCCATGGCTCTCTGGAAGAGCATTTTTTATGAAATCAATGAGATTCTGTGTTTTAAATTAATGAAGATGATGGTGATAATGATGATGATGAATGATCAATCAGCTGATCAATATTATTCATCAATACTGTAACTTAATCATGCAAAATCAATCAAAGACAAAAAATTAATGCACACATACACTTGTATGTTACACTGTCAACAATAATTATTTCAGAACAAAAAATAATTAACTAGTAAGTCAGTCAGCCCTTGGTACCGCTTTTAAAGATATCACCTTGAACATGAATTTCTAGGATTAAGGCAAAGACAAACAACACAAAGTGCCTCATAACTGAACAAAGCTTACTTCTCTTTTTTGTCGTTCTGCCTGTGTTCTTTGAATCAAGGATGTCCTTTGTTCCTGTCATTAATGACAAACAGTGTTTTTGACTGCATTAAATTTATAACAGAGCATATTGAATTATTCCCATCTTTAATATCAGAGGTTCATCATAACTTAGAAGTGACATTTCAACTTGAATTCATGCTATACATAACACACACAGTCCATTCAATTTGAACCATACAAGATGAGGATTAGCAAATAGTTAATATGGTACCGATTACTAATAACATTGTTTATTTTGAGGCAGCAACATTACATGTAGCTTTTCTTCTTTATTTTTCTTCTATCAAATCTGGTCTATCACGGCTAGACATCTCTGAGGTTATAAACTTAAGTCACTATTACGACTAAAGTGATTACACTCCTGTATCTTACCCTTATGGGAAATTGACACAGCAATCAATTTAGATTTAGATTCAGATGTAAGCCATGGCTTTTTTTGGCTTAGAAAAAAAAATCAGATAACAAGATGCTTCATGCAAACAAATGATGGTGTTTTCTGTTCAATAAAATAATAATAATAATAATAATAATAATAACTTTATTTAAGTCTCAAATCGTTCTAGCTGAACATGAGTGCTCTACTAATTGGGGAGACTGTAAATCAAATAAACTCTAAATTAAATCAAATGTTGGTTTTTGAGGAGAGGGGAAAACCAGAGTACCTGGAGAAAAACCTGTCGGAACAGAGTAGAGAACCAACAAACTCAGCCCACTTATTACGCCGAGTGCGGGAATCGAACCTGGGACACATTGGTGGAAGGCAAGCGCTCTCACCACTGCACCATTACCCAGTTGCTCCCCATACAATGCAACACAGCTATTTTAACTGAGATCCTAATCTCAATAAAACCTGCATTGTACACCTGTCTTAAAGCATGCATGGAATGAAACCTATTGCTAAAATAGAAGAGGACTGCATAAAACGATTAGATTCTCTTACACTGCATGGTAGAAGAGAGATGAAGGGCTGATGTCTGCAAAGGGAACTGATAGCAGAACTCCAGATTTCAAAGACAGTCTCCAGAGCTCAGTGAGACTGGTTGACAGTAATCTCATTAGATCTAACTTTAGGCATTACAAAGTTTTGTTAGATCTAATGATTAATGATCTAATCTGATTACTGTCAACCAGTCTCACTGAGCTCTGGAGACTGCCTTTGAAGAGTTTCAGAACTGCCGCGTTAAAGCGGCAGTTCTGAAACTCCTCAAACAAAATTGCAACAATATGGTTTCACTCACTTCAATCATGAATACAGAGACAGATCTGTCATAATGGAAACCTCTCTCAACAGACATGCATTAACACAGCTGTTACATCATATTCAGCTCCACTGTCACGTTTCGGCAGAGCTTAATAAATCGGTACAAAAATACCTTTTTGCTTGCACCTCCCAAGGAAACAACTCTTCTTGTCTTATACTGTCCGTCGAACGAAAACATCCTTAATCCAAAAAGCAAGATAGAGTTGAATTTGCCAGATATTTTCGCTGACTCAAAATGAAAGTGATAAAATGATGTACAAATGTTGTCACTGCTGCGTAACCTCGCATCAAGTAATGCAACCAGGTAACCACGCCTTACTCCTTGGTCGAACATGGCGGAAAAGTTGAGTCTGCAGCTTGCCTTTGCTCTAATTGCGTTAATAGCGGCTATATTCTATAGCGGTAAAGCGCAGTTTTTATTTAATAAGATCAACCAGATTATTCATGGGAAGAGAGGCTGCTCTCCGGTCATCAGCATTGGCCATGTTACCCTCCATTACTTTGGATTCAGGGGTCGAGCGGAGGGAATTCGGCTGATGTTGGAAGACTTTGAAATACCGTATGCTGAAACAAACTTTTCCAAAGCAGACTGGCCGGAAATAAAGAAAACGGGAATAGAGACTGGAACTTATACTTTTGGTCAAGGTAAGAGGCAAAGTATTAAAATGTACTATACTGTTGCTTTGTCCAGAGAACCAGTTTAATTTTGTCAACTACTCAGACAAGCTGCAGTGAATTTCTTTGAAAACTTTTGCCGTAAATGGCCGCTTTATGTCAGAGAAAATCTCAATCGAGTCACTGTGGGTTTAGGACATTTCATCGAAACGTGGTTATAAATAATACACTCCGTACATTTTTATTTAGTCGAAGGATACAAAGTACATATAGACGCTTACATGGTTGTACAGAATTCGAATTAAGGTATGATTTTGTAAGTTACTCTTTGCCACGACATTGGGCAGATGTTTCAGTGTCATAAAATATTGATAAAGATTTTCAATATTTTTATGTGCTCTGATATATTTGGCCTGTTCTGCTCTTTAATCGCTTTAACCAGTTAATAGATAGGAACCAAAGATTGCCACAATAGTAGGCGTTATGACGGTTTCGACACAATCTTGTTTGGGTAGGCAAGCGTGTCAGAAATAGCAGTGTTTGTACGGGAGTCTGATGTCAAATAACAAAATTCTTGAATTTCCCATACATTTAGCTGCAAATAATCTGCTGGTAAAATCATGACAATAGAGTTCTAAAGTGTGATGTCACAAAAAATTAAATTTGTGATATTATGGGATTTGGTGCCATTTGCGAATAGAGCATCCTTAAAAAAGTGTCCTCTCCAAAAATTAGCTCTTAACTGTAAATCCTAGCCGAAATTTAATGGATTAAAATTTGACACTGCCCCATACAAATCTCTCTTAATTTTGAGTCAGTTCTAAACTGAAGGAACTGAAACAAATTTTGAAGGGTTTGTATGGGATGCCATCAAACTTTGATCCTGTATATCTCTACCGGAAATTGCAATTCAGAGCTAATTTTTGGGATTAGGGCATCTTTTAGGATGCTCTACATGAATATGGCATCATATCCCATAATAATATTTCAAAAACATTTTTGTGATTTCATCACTTTATAACTCTATAAATATTCAATCTATGTTTTGTGTGCCCTTGTCTAACTTAGACAGGTATCTTACATGTGTAGCATGTATTAACTTAAATTCATTCAGTTTGTTACTTCTGAGCATTTTGCTTTCAGTTCCTGCTATTACAACTACAACTGGATTGCAGCTAGTTCAGAGTAAAGGTTTGTTCATTCAGAAAAGTTGTATAAACTTGTAATTTCATGTAGAAACCTGCTACATTTGATATATATTTGCTAAATGTTTGTGACCAACTGGAGACATGAATGCAGCTACATGTATTAGTAACAAATTACTATACATGTAGCTGGTTTAGCTTCTGGGAGGGAAATTTACCACAATCAGACAGTGATAATGAAGTTATTACTTAGTTTTGAAGTGGTCAGTTACAGTGTAGTTTTGTTTATTGTTCTTGTAACAGTGTAAGAAACAGCAGTATAACACAAAGTTTTATAAACGTCCAGGCTACACATACATGTACTCATTAATGGCCAATCCTCTAACTTCAAGTACAAGCCACATTTTTTGCATGATTGTTGGACCTTTTTATGGGTTAAATAATTATTATAATTACACAATCATAAAACCTAACAGTCCTCAAGTAAAGGGTTTGGTGGCAAAAGGGGTGAGAGTGGTGATTTTGGTCATTAATAAATTATGACAACTTGCTCAAATTCAGTGGCTACACCTGTAGGATGAGAATTATTTGCTGGATTGCACAAAGGTTATGATTAGAATACTTTAATGTAAGGGTTTTGGTAACTGGTCAAATTGTGTGTTACAATAATTATCATGAAAGCTGACCCTCCTATTAAGGTGCTATTCAATTATTGCCTTTCCGAAGGATTGACATCTGGCTAATGTGGTCTTCTTCAACATGTACATCTAAATCTCTAGCACATGAAGCAAGTATTAAGGGCAAAAATAAAAATGAAAATAAAGCAGAAATTTGCAAAAAAAAAAAAAACACAGAGTAATGTTTTTCTACTGAATCAAAGGCCACATGCAAAAATTCAACTCATTTGGATGGCATTTAAAAAACGGTCAAAATCGTCACTTACGCCCTTCTTCCACTGAGTCCTTCAATTGATACATAAAGTTCATGAAAAATAAGTGTCTGCAGCTCCTTTGAAGGTGCCAGTGCTTGGTTTATCAATTATTTATAATGGCAGCTTGTTCCAATCTTTAATTGTTCTAGGCCAAAAACTTCTTCAGATCCAAAATGTGAGAGTTGCAAAGTTTATTGTTTACGTGTGATTTATCGTAATTGTCAGTATTGTCATTATTGGTCGTCTGATTTATTTTGAAGCAATTATGCATCACATTGGTCGGTCTGTGGGACTGGATTGTGACTGCTCAGACATCCATACATGTGAAATGCTGGTTTACGGAGCAGGTAAATGGCATTTTATATGCCACACTCAAAGTAACCTGAAGCCACAAACAACTCATTCATCTGACTTTAATTTTTCTAGAATGAAGTAATAATAAGTAACAGCTATATCTTTGACTAAAATAATGTACTGCTACCACCACCCCCCCCCCCCCTTCTCCTCTTCTTCAAGTCACTTCATGTAAAAGTCTGATGCATACAATGCTTGGTACATGAACAATGTATTTGGTTGTCAATCATTAAGTTGGGTTTCTCTTCAGTTTGTTTTGACACAAGTTCAAACTTTGATGGAATCACCTGAGTTGTCCAATGAAGCCAATAATTTCTAATGATGACAATAAGATTAGAACGCGACGCGTTTCTCGAGAGAAACGAGATGCGTCTCGCGAGACGGTGGTAACTTACATTTGAGCAGTACTGTATCTCCCTGGATACAATCAGTGAAAATAGTAATTATTTTTAGTACCTTAAAGTTGAATACCAACTTACATGTATGCTCTGAAAATTGGTGATAGTAATTATTTGCCTCATTGCACAAAACCTTAGTTATGCTGTAACCTCCATTAATGTTGGTATCCTGTGGCAAAAGATACCCCTACCTTAACTGTAATGTGGAAGCATGGCCCCATTTATCTATCAAATCTTTAAAGATATCTTAATATATATTTTTATTACAGAAGACCTCCTAGCAAAGCTTGGCCCAGTCCTTTACAGTCCTAACTTCTCGGCAAACATGAGAGACGCCCACATACAGTCGGTTGTCTACACTTGGCTCTCATATTTTGAGAAGCTTGCCCCTGTAAACGCCACTGATAAGTACATTGATGGCTTGTATTTTGCAAGTGAGCGTTTGACTTGGGTTGACTTTGTTATATTTGATCTGTTGGATACTCACATTGAGTTTGGCAAACTAGCATTTGATAGTGATGCAGAAGAAGTAGATGTATTAGCTAATTTCCCAAAGTTGAAAGCATTTTATGAGGACTTTGCCAGCAGACCTAAGATAGCTAAATATTTGAAAGCAGAAAGAAGACTTCCTTTCAGGCTCTAAGTAAGGTTGAAGGATGCCCACCAGTTAGTAAGTAAATGTTTATTTAAACAGGGTAGCTGAGTCAGCTCAGGGGCTGGTTTCCATAGGGGCCCTGTATAAATAACATCAAGTGAAAATTAAAAAAATAAAAACTAAAAGTACATTATTAAAATCTAGTTGCAATACTAAATTACTAAGGAAAACCACTAAGAACTATTACAATGTAAAATACCTTTTTGCACGGCAGCAGAAAGTCTGTTTATATTCATCTTTTGTTATTTACTGGTCGTACATGTAGGTCAGGGCAGCTCATTAAACATTTTTGCTCCACTAAAAAGAAACATGCTTTTCCCAAAATTTGATACCACGTTACATGTAGGTAATGATAACCTACTACTCTACCTTGTGGATTAGTGACTGTTAGAAAATCTAAAAAAAATAATAATAAAAAATAACTTGCAGCTAATGAATTCAGACAGAGATAAACAAGCTTGACCAGTGACTAGTTGCTTGGTTATCTTGCTGTAAAATCCCGGTTATCAGGGGTTTTGTTTGAGGTCAGACATTGGACAGGAAACGTCTGGGTAGTAAACACATCAAGGCGTTTGCATAAAATTAAATTATTTTCAGAACGTTGATGCCTGCTTGTTTAACCCATGACTTAGGTACTTTAAAATGTTACAGAAGACCCTGGGTTGTAAGCCCTGTTATTGGTGAGGCCCATCGGAATATATATGTTATTAAAATAAATAATGTAGTCATTTTAAAGTGCACCTAACCCCAAAATATTTTTTTTGCTTAAAATAATATATCTTTGCACCTGTTCGAAACACATTGAGCCTTTTGCGCCTTTTTAAACCAAATCTTGACTATTTATAGGCTATAAAAGTTACGAGTCATCTGTCCCATGACCGAGCTAGTAAGGGGCATGGGTCTATCCCTTACATGACATCACAAACTGTTTTGCATCAGTTTGTGACATCAAGTAAGGAATAAACCCGTGCCCCTTTCAAGCTCAGGCGTGGGTCAGATGATAACTAGATTTCTAAAGCTTTACAACATCGTTGTAAAACACAGTCAATGGAGCGTGACTCGCTATCTGTCACGTTATATTTGTAAACGCTACGTAATGCAAATGAGACATGAATGGATTTCTGTACCCTAACAAATACAACACAGATCCTGTATTCATGTGACAATGCTGTTTGCTGCATTTATATCCTTCGTTCTGTATAGCTATAAGGAACAAATATTCTCATTCATGTCGCGTTGAGCATTGCACAAGTTACTTGCATCCTGTGGTACATAGATCACCATTGGTTTAGTTGTAGACACCTGTCTAAGTATAAAAGGTCTAGTTAAGTCCAAAGTATCACTCTCTAAGCTCTTTAGTGTACTGTAAAGAGCACTTTTACCGTGTAAAAAATTATTCCCACCCTTCCCTCCCTTTGGAGGTGGTGGTGGTGTTGTTTTCAATAAACTTGGGTCCACCTCTCGGTACATGGTTCGGTTAAGTCTCGCAGCAACTTCCCCAAGCTTTGTTGTTTTTCATGCTATGCTATGTTTCGCTCTCTATCTGCCTTCGTTTTTGTGCGATCCAGCACGTGCAGGCGGAGTCGGCTCGTATTGCTGGGGAGATAAGAAGGCTTCAGCCAGTTTTAACTGCCTACACTCTTTCCACTATAGCACGATGCTGGCCGGAGGTTCAGCTCGTAGTGCCGTGGAGAGTTAGGCTTTTATATCGTTAATTTGGCTTTTACCGGCCTACAACTTGTCCGATCCAGCGCGGTTCCTCTTATGCGTCGGGAAGATAAGTTTAGGCTTTTAGTCACGCTACGGAAGTCGTCTGTCACGCCGATCGTGGAGCGGTGTTCCCCCCTTTACGCCAAACAATGTCTTGTGTTTTGTTATCATAGTCTGCATTTAATATATATATTAAATACTCGAGGAAACTGCGACATTAAGTAACCTTTAGAGCCTATAAAAAGTCAATATTTGGCAAGGAGAGACCTTGGGAACGAGGTTGAATAATTGGTTGAAATAGGCACAAAATGGTGCTATATGTTTCAGACAGGTGCAAAGATTTTTTTAAGGGTAAACAAAATGGGGGTTAGGTGCACTTTAAGCTCCCACCCTCCCCTCCCACATAGTAATTGAAATTTTATGATACATGTTACTAATAATTATTTCTTTCTGCTCAAGAGCTGGGGATGGGGGAGGTTTAGCAACCTTATTAAGTTAGCTGTATCTCCATACAGGACAAGGCTTTTTTTTAAATTTTGTTAAATCTTCTTAGGAAATAAGAAGTATTTCTGGAAAAAGGCGTGATTTATGTTAAATTATTCTGGCTAACGATTTTGTTTTACAGTTGATTAACAATGTCATTTAGGAGTGTAATTATGTATGAAATGTTTGTACATTTATTCATTGAGAAGAATAGTAATTTATTATCACCCAAGTTGCAGTTTTGCAATGTACAGAGCACAGTTGTATTTTAGTCTCGGAGGGACTGTTATCTTGGTAATGGAAAATAAACAAAAGTCAAGTCAAGTTACAAAAAACGTCTCTAGAAAAGTTCATGCCTTCATTCATTACGTGGGGTGCCTGTGGCAGACCACGTTATAGATTCGGTTCCCTTTGTCTACAAATTCGACAGGGTTTTTTTTTTTTAATGTTTGAATTTTTTTAAATATTTGAAATGCTTTTTATTGTTCTTGAACGTTAGTGACAGCCGGAAACAAAAAATAAAACAAAACAAAAAACAATGAAACGACTGTGAAATTTAATTTTACTTCGTGACCCAAGGTTATAACCCGCTGACCGAGTGTGCACATTCGTTTTTAGGGGGATACATAAAGGTAATTTTCCGTTGGAATAAATTGCCCGTCGTCTCGTAATCATCGACACGTTTGTTGAAACATATTTCAAATGTATTCAAGTCTTAACCGCTACTGACAAACGGAAAGGAGACGACTGCAAGTTTGAAACAAACAAGGAGACTCATTAGATTATTTACGATTAAAAAGTGGAAAACTCGACACGCAAACTAGTCACACATAGAAACAGCATCTCACTGCAGTGAGTCATCAAAACTAACCTTTCCATCAAATACTGAAATAATACATCCCACGTTAACGCCAACAGGCGTCTTGTTTATTTGGTGCACACAGAAAATGAGCCATGGGGATGATATGTAAAAGAGCTAGAGACCCCATACAAGACAGACCACCTGAAAATATTAAGAAGCACAGTACAAAAATATACTTCTTAAGTGTAGCAAAAAGATACTTTACAAGGGCTTACATTTGTGGTGAATAAAATTTGTTAACGTAAAACAAAGAGCCTTTTTGGGAAAATGTGACGTCACAACTGAAGGTTTGTGTTGGAGGGACTGGTGAGAGGTGATCTTTATACAGTGTACAAAAGATTAATAATACTGTTCGAGTATACGGGCCCTCACCATCGCCATCAGTACAAAGCCAAAGCCCTATAAGTGATATAAGAGCATTCTTGTGATTGACTTGCAGTGGCGATGACTTATCTGTTGTTCGTTGTTATTCTAGAGAAATTAAAACAGAGTCATTAGCCATACGTTCTGCTCTTGTTTCGCTAGCTTTTCGCTGTTGTAGACTATCTTTATAAGACGTGCTATAAGACGGTCCTATAAATGCGAGAATGTCTCAAGAAAATATAAAAATGGTACACACCTGAGTCAGGATTCGGGATGCATACGTATGTCCGGGAAGGGGGCCCGTTCGTCGAAAGTCGCGAAAACTTTTTCGGGCCAGAAATAGAATCCATTTCTAAAACTGCGATTCGCTTATTCTAAAAAGCTGGTCTTTTACTATGATTTCGAGATACGAAAGGGACATGTTTTGGCAAAATTTGATGCTTGGAACCGCCTTCGTTTT
>OX419347.1:12247721-12255221 GCA_948470475.1 Galaxea fascicularis
AAGAAAAGATTTTGAGAATTGCCTACGTTACCTGAGTTTTGTACATCTGTAGAGACAATGAAGCAATAACAAACTCAGTGAAAAATCACGCATGAAGTAAGAAACTACTACAAAGTAGGTCAAAGGAAGCAAAATGATATTTGAGAAATACTAATGTTGATTTCAAATGGTCATGTTTCAGTGAACACTTCAAACGTACCTCCTCTGTTCATCCCTATTCAACACGTCAATCTTGTAATGGAAATCTTTTTATAGCCTCAGTGATAATTAATAATTACGCTCCCTAAAATTTACTAGTTCTCGCCTTTGGAATTCCTTGCCTATAAGTCTCACAAAATCAAATTCTCTTTCACTATTTCGCAAAGCCCTAAGGACCGGTTCAAACGTCGAACTTCACATGTGCCGAAGGAGAAGAATCTATTGTTTTCCCTCATTTGCATTAGATTCGGTATATGTGAAGTTCGATGTTTGAACCAGGCCTTAGGAACAATGTGCTTGATTGGATGTGTTAATTATGTGACTGAGCGCATGAAGATATAATTTTTGTTCATCTTAAAGACGTCGTTATGATATGTAACATTTTATTCTATTGGGATTATCCGCTAGATTAGCCTCTGCTATTTGGATGATCTTTATAATGTATGTAATTATACGTTTATTTTTAATCTAGTCTGTGTCCTTTGTAAGCTGAGTTGAAAATCTAAAAAGAACAGTGTTATGTGCACTGTTGAAGGAAATTGGGATTTCGATGACTTGTTCAAAAGTGTCAGATTACGTTAAGGAAATATTGACGCTCAGGCAACAAATCAATTTACTAATACCAATCGTTGGGCTGGAAAATTAAAGAGCCTTGCGAGGCTTGAGACTGAACAGCTTTGATTCGCCGTGAGACGTATCGGCAATTTTTGGGAAGGTAAGGCCATGTATCCTGGGATAATATTTAAGCCATGTGATATCTATCGCTAGATTCTGTCTAAGAAATTTGGTCCGCATTACAGAGAAAAAAGGACAAAAACATCTAAGGACGGCCTTGCTTGTTTTACTGAGTTTCGCTAACTCCTGAGTGAAGGTTTTGTACTTTACGTCTGTCAGGCTACAGTATTAGTCTAAGCTTAGGTTTCTAAGGTAAGTGTACCCTTCGTTTGTAAACTGTTTTTTGTCAAGACAGTGAGAGAGAGAGAGCGATGATGAAGGAGCGGGTTTCTTTGGTTAAAATTGCGGTGGCACTTGGTGAACAGGAAATTGCTTCATCCCTTAAATCCTAAGATCAAAATTTATTTTCTCATTTGTTGCCCCTACACATTTCCTATAGAAGTAGTGGGGAGAAATTGTTAAAATATCAGTCATATTCACCTTGTGTGATCCTGTCCTTAATTCTCGACTCCACTCTGTTTTATAAAGCGTTGAGATCACAAGGAGAAATTCGTTCTTTTTTTTTTTCTGTTGTTTTTTTAGAGGAACACACTGCAGGAAGGCCTGATCGCAGGTTAGAAATTACTGCGAACATTTTTCACGGAACAAAACGCATTTGGTGAATTCTCCGATAATTTCCTGTTATAAATAAGTGCTACACCTTCAAATTCGAGGCTATTATTTAAAACCTCTGTCTCGGAGTACGCAGGCTGAGGCGATTTTTAAGATAATTTTCTCCTCCAATTATTTCTTATTTTGGTTTTCATTTAATCGGTTTTCGATGATTTTTGTCTACTTTTTTTGGACCATTGTTTCGGAACATTCAGAAAGTAGACTTTTGAGATTCTTTCTAATCTTTTCCGCTTTCTTTTTTCCAGGTAATTTTTATTCGATAATTTGCTTGCCTTATGAATTCTCCCTCATGACAACCTGGAAATTTTATATCAAACGTTTGAGAAAATTAAAGTTGACCAAACTGTAGAGCAAGCTATTCCAGGCATTTCATAACAAATTAGTAAAAGAAAGTTGTTCACGTCAGTTTGTTCTTCTGGTGTTACGTCATAATTTCAAAGTAAGATTGTAGTTCAAGTGATAATTTCAAAGTTATATATAATATTTGCAGTTAAAAGCCGTATTGGAAATCAAAAGAAGGCTCGCATAGGGTGCGGGAATGATCCAGAAGATCTCTTAAATAATTCAGTACAAGTTTTGTTTATAAGTGTTTTTTTTTTTCAAAATTGCCTTTTTGACTCATTTACTGTTATCAACAGAAGTGTACGATTTGCAAATGAAGTTAATTAATCTGAACATTATTTTCTGGCTTACATAGTTATATAATATTTCATGTCGACCGACGATCTCAAAGTGTCACAAAGAAGGGGTCGCTGGAGACCCAGAGCCCTAATTTTTTTGCCATGGAGCCCGAAGCCCAATCATTTCACTGCCTGGAGCCCTGAATATTTCCCTAAACCCCTTTGGGACCCTGATTTCAATGCAGGAAAAGTCTTGAAAACACACCCGATTTAAACATTAACGCTAATAAATACCTTGGGGCGTTTTTTTAATTTTTCAGAGATTAGACAATGGAAACCAATGAAACGTGGTGTCTGCAAAATGAAACATGTACAGCATCTTCCATTTCGATGTACCGTTTTACACCTGCTGGTGTCACAGCAAAGCGTTTTCTCTTCGCATTGTTACTCGTCATTGGTGGATTTGGATTCCTCGGCAATTGCCTCTTGTTTTTCTTTCTTTGGAAAACGCCGGTGACAAATTTCATCCATACAAGCCCTTTCATGAGAAATCTGAGGTTATATATAAGGAGCTTGTCTCTGTCAGACATTTTCTCTTGCGCGGTGTCGCTTCCTCTCATACTTATTCAAATATTCTTCGACATTTTCCAGAGTGGATGGCCGTGCAAAATAGTTCGCTTTTTTAATTTCGTATTTCCCGCTATTACCATGAATAACCTGGTTGTAATAAGCATTGAGAAGTATTTATCGACTCGCACGGTTCCACGCACGTTTAGCGTCGTGAAAGTTCGCAGAATGATTATTTGCGCTTGGGCGTTAAGCGCGCTGGCATCGCTTTTAGCCGCGGCACCGTACGATGGAATAAGAGTAGACCTGGAGGACGCTCATTACACCGTTATTTGTTTCTACAAAGAGAATTTCTATCCCTTCAGAATAACCCTCATTGCATTCCCACTTCAATACATTCTTCCAAGTGTCTTTATAACGTACGCCAACATATGCTTAATCAAAACATTGTGGGTTAGAAGACGGAAGCAAATACATAATGCTACAATGAACGTATTTAGAGCCAGCATGAGAGCAGTGAATATCAAGGGAATAGCTCTTCTTATCGCTTTAACATTTAGTTTTATAGTTCCGTATATTTTCTACTTTT
The DNA here is from genome assembly GCA_948470475.1 of Galaxea fascicularis. NCBI lineage: Eukaryota > Metazoa > Cnidaria > Anthozoa > Scleractinia > Euphylliidae > Galaxea > Galaxea fascicularis. The sequence goes on from OX419347.1 coordinate 12,251,043, forward strand.
GTAACATAGGTTACACACAGATCGCTAAGCCACAGCGCGACTTTTCAACCAGCTATTTGCTGCGTTATGGCACGGGTGCTGTTGTCTACTTTAGCGGCGCATTGAATTTTATCGTTTGCCTTGCTCAAATGAAAGATTTCCGTGACTTCATTAAGAAACTGTTACAAGGAAGAAACAGAGGGACGGCAACACTTGTGTATTAAGAATTAGATTTAGAAACCTCGGTTGTTTACCATTTACCCAAAAAATCCGGAAATTTCGGATGGAATGTAAATGGAACGGAAATTTCCACGGGCAAACGGGATTTCTTGAAAGGTAGTCCAAAATTTCCAACCGGAATTTTCGAACGGAAAATGTGTGTACCATTTGCGATTTTCACCAGTTCCAAGCCTTACTCCAATTTTGATGCTTGTCACGCGTTATTTTTTAGGCCGACATACATTTCTTGTTGTTTAACAGGTAGCCGGAATTTTTGTTTGATATCACTGAGCGCCGCGAAGAAACCACCACTTTTGTGTGTCCCTTTTTGTAAACCCTATTATTGATATAGCCGGAGACTTTGTTGTTGAGATTTACCTCGAAATGAACGTGAATGGTGATATGGCCTAAAAGTGCCAACGCAATATACTGTATTTACTCGAAAGAGGGTTGCCCTTTCAACTGAGTTGTGCAAATGGTACACGCCAATCCTGAACATTGGGGATTTTTGCTTTACCATTTGTACAAACCGTCGACCAACCGGTTTTCCCATGTAAATGGTAAACAACCCTCATTTAGGGCTGCGATAGAATAGAACCTTCATCGCTTCTTTGTCAACAGACAATAACGTGTTGTTAAAGGCTGTCAACATTCTGTTGCCCTAGAAACGCCTTTGGCGAGTGAACAGTCATAAACAAACAACAAAAACAAAATACCTTAAGTAATAGCTTGTCCCGAAAATTTGTCATATCAAACTGTTTTAAGACAAATTTTAGGCACTGGCATTTAATTGTTGGAGTTTTTAATCTGGACATTAATAATAATAATAATGATAATGATCAGTAAGATATACGTACAAAGAAGTGCGCGTGAAAGATGTCTTAGCAAACTAGTTATTTTGCAAAATAATGGAGCTTCCCTAACTAAGTTATTTCAATCAGATTAAAGATACAAACTCGCCAAACGTCTTGCTTCCTGATTTCCACCTATGCTTGACATGTATAAATTACCTTTATGATTTTAGAATCACATGCTAAAAACCACCTCGACTTACCTTGCTCAGTACATACCAGCAAAATTGCTTCATGTGTGATACTGCCAAAATGATCCTAAACCGTTTTGGGGGTTGAATTGCTCATTGCGAGTTTCAGTGTACGTGTTAACTTTATTTAGCCTGTACTGGCGGCAGAGTTCTCCGCCGCCAGTACAGGCTAAATAAAGGAGAGTAAGGGGTAATACCATTGCTGTATACTGACTCTGACAGTCAAGTCGCAATTGAATGGGTCCGTAAGTGTGGTCCGGGATGACAAATTAGGACTGCTGGTACTGTGTCATCAACCAATCAGGTTCAATTATTTTGGATTTCGGACCCCTAACGACTTAGAATGAATGTTAAAGGTTTGTTTTAAGACTTCAACTGCGCTGGAGCCAAAGAAACAAATCAACAAACAAAACTGAAAAACCCCTGACCTCAAGAAATACAATATGATTTGGAAAAAAAATTACATCGTTTTATTAAAGAGCTAATCTTGCATAATGCATATTGAACTCCGGACACCATTCTTCAAAATAACTGGTCGTTGCGACGGTAAAAATCCCTCACTGTTAATTTACACTCCTGTTACTTCAGCGGTGTTGCCATGTAGCCTGGACAAACAGGATAAGCAGACGATGTCCCAAGGGTTTTGCATTATTGAGGCTTAAGCTCTGCCAGGATTTGGGGTTTAACAGGTAATGTGACCAGGTCAATTTTACAAAAAAAAAATCGCACAAATTCCCACAAAACTAATCTCTTTTTATTGGTCCCATTCCATAGTCTTAACGTACACTTTTAACCCACTTCAGCATATTGCACTATTCATATAAACGGTTTTTACGTTGCTATCTTTTATACGCACTATCTTCAGCTTTTTCTTTTTTTATTAGCAAACTGAAATAAATCTCTATTTCCTTATCACGCTTAAAACATACACCTCTACTAGAACATTTGATCTAAAATGCCATGAGCTACCTGCCACCTCTCTCTCTTCTAGAAAGATAATTCTATCGTGAAGTAACCGGAGTAAGCATTATTAGAACGACATAAACAAACTTTGCGAAAAATAGGAAATTGTAATTTTTGAAGCGTCCGCACCTATTAAGGCTGCTGTTTTAGAGCACACTACAAACTCAAGCAGGTCAGCTTCCCGATTAAGTCTGAATCAAACACCACTGAAACATGAGAATTCGAGAGATGGTTGTTTTTGTTATCTCCGTAAGTTACAATATTTTATCAACAGGATGTAACACTAAAAGATAATATTACCACTACGATAGAGCGATTTTCAATTGATCGTAAGTTTCACAGAACCCAGACCGAAGAAATTACTCCAGCCAATAACAACAGATGTAAACAGCGCAATGGGCCAATCATATTACGTGTCGCCATTGCCAAGCGCGGGAAAATGTAAGCGTACAAGTTACAATAGGTTTTAGTTATGCGTCTCATTTGTAGAGATGTAGACGCGAATTTTGTCAACCAATCATGGTGCAAAGTATCAAAACAAAACGGAAATAAACAATAATTGCTTTGGAGACTTAATTGAAAACCGCTCTTACTAAGGCAAATCAATTAAACTGCACCTGAGGCCGAAAAGCTGATATTGGTTACACTGTCACACATTTCGTGTTGCCATGACTTTTGCAGAGATATAGAAGCCGTCATTTCCTATGTGATGCCAAAGATGAACGACAACCAAACGAGTCCATCATTTAAGAGGCATAGGCTACATCAAAACGTTTTAGTTCGCAGCTATTGGCTAAAAAGGGTTCAAAGGCGGTTGTTGCTATCAGCCACAAACAACAACGTTTCATTAACACTTTTTACTGAGTTAAAAAGCAATTCTTCTTTCTGGCAAATTAGTACGGGCCTTGAGCCGTCCAATCAAAAGTTACAAATGTGTAATATCTAAAAATGGGTATTCTCGGAAGAGTTTTCGCGGGGTAACCATGTTTCTCTGATTTATGTACGTTAATTAATCAGTAAATCATCGCATCAGGCTAACCCTTAGCAGCAATAATCTTTAGTAACTGCGAATGCGATGATAATATAAACAATGCATGACCAGGTCGCTTCAAGCGTTCTCAAATATGCATGCCACTACATTATTCTGATCGCAGGATAGAATGGTTTAAAACTGTCTTTGAACCAAAACCAAGGGAATTTTACTTTTATCCCATTATTTCATTTAAAATTGACCATTTTTCTGACGTACATTGAGTTATCATTTCTACTTCTGGAAACTTTTCGGGTTTTTTTTTTATTGTTACCTTCACCAAAATGTAGCAAAACTCGAACAGTTTGATATTTGATAAACCTTGAAAACCACACATGATGACAAGTTTAGCCAACCTGAAAAGTTGCAAGCTGCGAACAATTGCAACGCAATTTACCTATAACCATGACTCCATTTATGTGAAAGAACTGGATGCAGTGTTCCTCGTTTAAGATCGTTGCACACTCCACAACTGCTCCAGTTATCCAAAGAAACTTGACGTTCTTCCCCAGTTTTAATTCATTCCTGAAACAAATTGCAACTGGTATTTATGATTGGTTCACCCATTCAACCTTGATATTAAAGCAATACCGAACACTGGTGTAAAATAGAAGACGGTGCCGTAGACAAATTCGAATTCAAATAGACGCACGAATGACGTGAGTCAAAGAAAGTATCAAAGTGTATCAAACAAACAGAATTTTATTTGTTGTTGTCAAGTGTAACATAAAGTCTTTTCTCACCTTCAGATATCCTCAAATTAATATTTTAGAAATCTGGTGTAACTTCCTCGACTGCCCAGGACATTGTTCGGCCATTTAACTTCTCCTTGAAATTAGATGTGAATATTTTAAAGATGTTACAAAACAAAGTTAAAAAGACAAAGACTGTCTTTAAGCAGTAAGACTCCCATTTGAATTGATTAGCATGATCGAGTGCCATAAAA
>OX419347.1:12260221-12277721 GCA_948470475.1 Galaxea fascicularis
GTGGACATCAACCCCGCCATCCTTGGAACGCCGAGGGCGTCTTCTGAAGGAACTGAGAAGGATTAAGACATAAGTGGACGAAAAAATAATACAGTCACGCAATTTAAACTACTGTATGATATTTTCATTGACGTCTACGCCTTGTGAACTCGATAAGTGTTGCCTAATCAGCTTGAAGTACGAACAAAACGGCCTACTTTTATTGATCTCTCTAGAGACATTTTCAAAAAAGAAGAATTTGCAGACTGTATGCAAGCAATCCACAGCACTGTAAGTATGATAACCAGGTTGCTGATCATTCACGACCTGTAAAGTCTTAGGCACACGATCCGAGCGGGATTGAGCTAGACTAGAGGGATGGAAACTATTTCCAATTCTAAAATAAAATTAGTAATGCTAAAGCTCTGCGAATTACTTAAAGGCAAACTTTGATGTGATGAATGATAATGACTGATAACACTTTTCTCTGAGGAGATACCAGCACAAGTACCTTCTTTCATAAGAGCCTCGACGGAAACTTCGCCTTCTCAAAGGTCCCAGATTCCACAGCTTATCCATATCCTCGGCAGTGTAGGCATTTGGTGGCCCCCAGTCGCCCAGCTCTAGTAGCCTATCTACATCCTCGGCTGTGGAAACATTCCACCATTTTTGCTTGTCTTTCTTTGGTGACAAGGGCTGCTGTTCAGTATCAATCTGGATTACAGCGACTCCGCCGTCTGTTCCATCTCCAGTATCTATAATCTAAAAAGTTCTAGAAAGCTTAAAATACTTGACAGAACAATTGCTACTTAGCTTTACTTTTAAATTGATGGCAGCAGTTGTACTTTAATCAGAGCTGTTACAGACGTGAGAGATTTTGTGGAAATTAAGAAGTTACAAGGTATTTTTTGGTTTATATTGATACACTAAGGAAATCGGCCAACGTCCAGACGCCTTGTCCGTGGATCTTGCAATCATCTCAAATCCAAAACCATTACTCTTCTCGCCTAAAAATCTCATCTTACGACTATTTTTAATTTAGCAACCCAAAATGGTATCTTCAAAAAGTTTGGCTTGACTGTGTTGTTTCTAAAAACATGCTGAATGTGAGGAGAAGGCTCCAAAATGCTCACAGTAGAAATTTATTTCGTGCTTTCCTCGTCAAAAAACAGCTAACACGTTTTGGTTTGGTTAAGTGTTTAAACCAAACTCCGCAATTCCGTTTAGCTAAGGTGCATGCAATTTTATACTTTGCGGGCAGGCTTTTGCTATAGACACTTTGGTTTAAAAGAATTGCGTATCTGATACCTCTTGTATTCGAGGCTCCGTTCCTCTGCGTACGATAGGAACACCTCTTAATTCTTCAATCTCAGGCTCGTCTACGACCTCTGTGATGGTGGAATCTAGCAGTTGGTACCTGTCTCTCCCTACTTCCTCTTGTACCTCTGGAGAGGTCATTGTCTCTGCATCACGCGTATGTACCGGGACAGGTTTCTGCGGTTCTCTCTCTTCTTTAGGAAATGCTTCTTCTCGATCCTGGACTGTTGCTGAAACCGAAGGCGACGTGGCTAAGTCCTCTTCACGGATGCTACTTATGCGACGCGTGGTGCTTGCTATACTGGTCCGTCGACTGATTGGTTCAGGAGTTGGGTCGGTGGCCTAACGAACAAACATTCAAAGCCTGTGATTTCATGACCTGAATGCATACCTGATGCAAAGCTTAGAAACAAGTAAAAAACTCGAAATCGTCGATGGAATACAAATATAACTGTTTTAAAGGCAATTTACAATTTGAAAGATTATGGAAAATATGAGTAGTCGACGACCCATCATATCTACTGGAAAGCAACGAAGCACCATAACTATTGCCAGTACACCTTCTTGCAGAACTTGGCTTGACTTTCTGGATGCTTTATTACCGATATCGTGACAGCTTAATGGCCAATCAGATTAGTATGTTGAGGTGTTAGGTACTGCATCTGATGAAGCTACTGGTACGTCAGGCAATGCCAGCAGCGCTATCAAAAGACAACTGACAATCCTTTACTTTCAAGCTAGGTTCACTATTATCGGGGTAATTAGCACTGAAACATACCTTTGTAAGGGGTCTTATTTCTTCGTCATCAATTACAGAAGGTCTTCGCGGCATTCGCGAAGATGGTTGGTATCTCCGGATGTGGACTGGATCCTTGATCTCAACATCAGGCTTCTTTTCCGAGTGTTCATCAACATATTTCTCCAGTCGACCTCGAGACTTTGAGTCGTCAAGTGCGTCAACTTTGCTTTTGAGTTGATCGATTTTCTTCCTAAGCTCGCTCATTGCTGAAGACTTGCTTTCTTTGTATTCTCGAATTGTTTCTACAACTTGCCTTGGAGAAATAATCCTGTCTTCGACTGCGAAGTCTTCTTCTGAAATTCTCATAGTTCTTGATGTGATATCGGATAGTTCTGACAAACGCCTTGATGTATCCACTCTATAAGGTATCTCCTTAATGTCCTCTGCGATACTTTTCCGAGAAATGGAGTCTTTCCTGTTTGCTTTCCTTGTTATAAATTCGTGTCTCGTCTGAACCTGGTTTGACAGTTCATCACTCTCTTCTTTTCTTACTTGCAATTGGTTGGGGTCATCTTTGGAGTGTGTTGGGAATAAGACGATCGAATCATCGCGATGAGTTTTATTTTCTTGTTCTGTATAAGGCAATGGAATATCTCCATCTGGCAACGTAGAAGAATCTGGTGCCCAATCAGTATCTTGCAGTCTTGAGCGCTCTGTTAGTGTCGACGGCTCTTTTGACCTATAGGGCCACTTTTGTCCGATAGACTGCACTGTACTTGATGGATCAGTCTGTGAATGAGACTCTGACTGTCTGTCTGGTGGCTCAGGTGACTCTTGTTTTCTAAAGGGCTCTTGTGGCTTAAATGATTCTGATGGTCTGGAACGTTCGGGCCATGATTGTCTGATAGGCTGGATTGTACTCGACGGATTGGTCTGCCAATGAGACTTCGACTGTCTATAGGGCTCTGGTGGTTCATCAGACTCTCTCCTTTTAAAGGGCTCGGGTGGTCTAAAGGACTCTGATGGTCTGGAACGTTCAGGCGTTCTAAATGGCTCGCGAGAGCGACCGTCCTCTTTATCCCCCATGTCTTTAGAATAGTAAGCTGATTGATCCTCTTCAGAAACGCTCCCATGGAAGAATCCTCTGACAGAACTTGGGCCATGTTGACCATTTTTTGTAGATGTCATAGACATAGTTGAATCCGCTTTAAATACACGCTTCGTTGCGTAACCTTGTGTAGACCCTCTTCTTCCTTCTCGAGTGGTTTGTAAGGGCTCGTCCCACTCGTTCCTTTGATGGATCTCAGGATCCTCTCCCTCGATTAGTCGCCTTTCTTCTGTTCTTGACCAATTGTCCTCTGGTTTTCTTTTAATAAACCCTTGACGTTCCCTTGATCTTCCCTCTGGTCTCGGTAATGGGTCATCATAAATACTTGTCGGACGGACGTAATCTCCTGAAGATCCCAGGAAATAATCATCTCTTAGTTTCTTGACGGAGTGTGTACGATCACGTCGAGGAACTGCGTCTTCATCAGCACCGAATCTTTTATCCTCCTGCTTTGTGTGAACGTATTTATGACCATCGGGATACCCATATCTTTGCGTTTCTTTGCTTCGCATTTCATCCTGAAACACATTTCCATGCCTATTGGAATATGCGTATCGCTCATATGAAGATGTGGTGACTCCACTCTGGTGGACATTTCCCCTCCCTTCCGACTTATTATCTGGGGCAGTGTTATGTGTGGTGATATCATAAGACGTTTTTGATAAAGTTGGAACATTTCTTGTTTCAGCTTTAAGTTTCGCAATGCCTTCTTTTAGCTTGTCCTGGATAGTAGGCTGTAAACTTTCTTCTCTGGAGGTATCGTTTCTTGACTTCACCCTTGACGACGATGGGGGAATGAAAGGCTTAATGTGTTCCCGTGTTAGCGTTTCAGCCTTGAGTTTTGCTATGTCTTCTTTAAGTTTGTCCTTAATGGAGGGCTTAGTGGTGTCTAGGTGTGGGGAAATTATTTCCCTCTCCCCCATTGACGATGTCTCCGTTTCAGCTTTCAGTCTGGCTATATCTTCCTTGAGCTTCTTATGAGTTGACGGCTGCTCTCTAGGTGAATACGATCCCACAGTTGTCTTTTCAATGTCTTGCCTGCCCACAGCATCACCACTTATAGCTCTGTGCCACTCAGTGCTTCCTTGGCGATGGAGGTGTGCCGATCGATCACTCGAATACATACCCTTGTTATCTCTATTCCAGGCCCTAAGCTCGTCAGTCGACTTACTTCTTAGCCTTAGAAACGAGTCACGTCTTTCACGACTCATTCTTTGGGCATCGCGTTCAAGAGACCTAGTCCGTGTGCTTTCTCGTGACATTTCAGTTTCATCATCAGTCTTTGCTCTTGGTGTATATGAAAGAAGCTCTTTTCTTCCAGGCAGTTCTCGGTAGATTCCAAGTCTACTTCTTTCCTTGTGGTCAAGGGCCTCCAAGGAAACAGAACGCGATCTCATCTTTCCTTTTAAGTCTCCCGAGTTTATATCTCTCCTGTCATCAACTTTATCATTATCTTCATCTTTTCCAATGCGAGTCGTTCGCCAGAAATCACGATCATAAGAAGTACCTAATGGTATTTTTGATGACCCAGACTCTTTTTCCTTCACCTTATCAGAAAGCAACAAATGGGTGCTTGAGATGTGTGTCAAGGGATCACTGCTGTCCTCTTCTGAAAGTCTCTTTGCCAGCCTTTCTCTTTCAAGTGAATTAGAAGCTTGCTTCCTCTCCAAAGACCTTCTCCGAATATTTGTGTCTCCCAGGTCGGTATATGCCGAAACATCACTTGCATGTCCAGACGTAGTTCCGTCTGTCCTGACTCTTCTGTCCACAGATCCTCTAAGCCCAAAGAAATCAACGGATTTTGGCTCATTGGCAAACCTACTGCTTCCGTCTCCCCCAGATGATGATTCTACGTACCTTGAAGCTCTTGCCGAATTTGCGCTTGCCTCTTCGGTTTTCGTATTCTGATCGGATAACTCCCTGCCTCTTCCTGATCGATAAAATGAGGATATCACGTCTTCAGCGTCGCTCGATATCTTTTCAAATTTCCTGTCGCCACTGATATCTTTATCTCTGGAACAGGATGAGTAAAACGAACTAACAGGAGTACCTTTCACTTCTCCATCCACGTGAAGTGAATTGCTTTCAGATAACCTTGAGGGGTCTGTATGTGAACTTGTGATCCCTTTCAAATCTCGTGTTTTAATTAACTTGCTGTCTTCTCGTGTTTTGTACGACGAGCTTGATCTTTTGTCGATCACATTTCTAGTAACGACAGACCTAGTAACATTTTCAGACACACATTTGGAGTCTTCTTTGGTGAGATAATTCTCTCTTTCAATCTTCCCTTCTCTTGGATCTCTTGGATACATGCGTGTTGTATGCGTAGCTCTCGCATCTTTACGACTTGAGGTAGAGTCACCATATTCTTCAGTTCGCGATTTTCGAGGCTCAAAAGAGTTATACTTCCTGGATTGCATTGTTCAGGATGATTTCCGATTAGAATAATGTCGGGGCATTTAAACACGTCTTACTGCCGAATAGCCCTGGAAATAAAATAAGTCATTTAAGTGCTTGCCAGTTAGAAAATGACCGCAATGACTTTCAGATCTTTGGCCCCGCTATCTCATTTGTCCAGTTTCTTGTACATAGAAACCAAGCCTCCACGAAAAAATTAACTAATTACTTATTTTGTTTGTCCCGAACATGAAATAGGAACATCAATATTTGATGGATTCCTCGTAATGAATAAGTAAAGTGTACCTCTTAGAGGACGTTTAATGACCAGACTTTTTCTGGAAAGGACGAATGTTTATGCCATGAACTTTATTATTTTGCCCACTATTCAAGAGAAAATCGTGCATTATAAAAGAGCATGTGAAATTCTGTGCTATTTACTTACAGTACACGGAAAGACCGTACTTTTAACAGACCTTCAAGTGAAGTTAAATAATTTTGACTAAAATTCAAACGAAAATGCTTTGTTTTTTTGGCCATTGGCTTTGCTTTTTTCCTTCGACACGACTGAAAAAAATTATTGGCGGCTACTAAATAAAGAGAAGACACTTTGACATGGAACTTTTCAGAAATCAATTTTGTAGATCATTTTGGGTGTCTTTTTAAAAATTTGGTGATACAAGTGTTGCGCAATAGAGTCGGTCACTTTAGAGAGATATTTATGCAATTGAGTATGGATGTAACTAATTAACTTTAAATGAAGACTGATCCTCACAGTTATGAACACAATCTCAGTTAGGCAATTGCGTAAAGAAGCCTGAAAAAAAGTCAGGACTTAAACGGGAATGAAGTCCTGAAAATCCAGGACTTCAACCCCGTAGAAGTCCTAAACTGAGTTTTTTCAGGCTTCTTTACGCAGTTGCCTAAAATTGCGTTCCGATAACTGCGAGGATCAATCTTCATTTGATTTCACATCCGCAGTTCACATATGATTTACATCATATACATATACCTGACCTTATGAAAACCTGGTCGACGAAAATTCGAGGCTTTTTAGAACTTTCTTTGCTATTACCTCCGTTGTTCAACAAGGACACTTAACTTTTTGCTTATTACCAGATTACAGTGTCGACGAAAGGAAAAAAAAAGAACATGGCTATTTGCTATATAATTAGACATGAAATCGACGTAACCTCTGACCTGAACTATCGTGTGGGCAGTAGTGTCAGTTTTGCCCAAATCTTGTTTTGAAACGTCGGCCTTGCCGAGAGCAAAGTTGCCGTCGGAAAGAGGCATCGATTTGCACGAAATCAAGCAACGTTTTAAACCGAATTCCCTCATGGCTAACACAAATAACAGCAAGCTCTTGGTAAATTACATCTACGTAAACATGTGGCAAATGTTACGACTAGATTTGAGGCCGGAAATCACACATTATGACACTTCAAATTATCACATCACTTATCAGATCACTAGCATAGAATCGCTAAAGCCGCAAGGGCGGTAACAAGTCAAGAAACTGGAAAAACTTACGGTTTTCGCGCAGAAATACCGAGGCAAATCTTGTCGTCGCCTGATAGTTACTTGAAGTCCCGGATGTTGAAAACCGATTTCAAGCGAACTTCCGTCAAGCCCTTGTTTCTTGCTCAATTTTTACTAAGTCTTTAGCCTGCTCAAAAGTCAAGTCCAATTTCACCATGTGCGCTTACAAATCAACCCTGACACCTACGTTTTGAGGCTAAAGACTCCTTACCTCCGAAAGCAAAGCTCTACAATAACCTTCACTGCGCCTAACAGTCGACGTCATAGCCCCGACAAGATAAATACGCACGAAGGTTATTAGACGAGGCAGACACTGCATCTCGCTAGAATTTTTCCCTCACTGAGCTTCATGGTGCTCTAAGGAAAACTTTGCTCTAGGAGGTGAACAGGAAAGCTAAATATACTGACTCCGTTTGAAACTAAGCCTACGCTAAGATTTCAAAATTCATGCAAATTTTCTTGAGAAAGAGAGAGAGTGGGACCAAATAAAGAGGGTTAAAAGGGAGGAGGGGGATGGTAGGGGGAGGGGGGGGGCGGAGAGCTTATTTTAACTTTCAATGTTAACTTTCTCTTACTAATCAGCTAATTGCCATCGTCGCTCCCCCCAGCACAAGCAAAGACGAAGAAGAATAGAAGGGGGAAACACACCTCAGTACTAAAATAAACACGGCTTAGTGTAACTTTCCTGCGACCCTGTTTTCAAAAATCCAGGTAGACATATATCATCCATAATTAACTTTAATTTAGTAATGCGTGAAAATTCTCGTTCATTTTCTTTATCTTGTAGGAATGTTTAAAGTTAAAAAGACAAAAAAAAAACTTAAGTAAAAGTCTGATAAAAAATGGAGAACGCTTCGTTTTTCTTTGTTGCAGTACACCTAAAGTTCGTTTTTTGTAGACTGACCTTGAATCGAGTGTGGTGTGTGGTTGCGTCAGCATTCTTTGATGAAATACGTCTAAATTGTTATTCTCTGAAATCTGCTTTTTTTTGCAGGCAGTTTCATAGAAATGGCTTGACGAACCTGACCCAGTACTTGCAATATTGTAAATTACTAGGTTGTTAAAAAGAAAGACAAATATAGTTCACTTTATTTAGCATAGAAATAACCTTTACAACAAAATTGACTGTAATTGACTGGCTCTTTTAAGATTCCTGTCGAATGTTATTAACGCGCTTTGTTCTTTTCCAAGTTTGGAAATATTTTTTTCTGATTTAAAGAATATTCCTTCACGATCACTGTATAATAAGACTTCTTTCAAGAGCATACGTATCTTAGTGTCACCTTTAAAATGTAAGCACATTAGCACAGTCACCGTATATTACGTGGTATATAGTTCTCTGACTATATGTAGATGACCAATTTAAAAAATACATCTTGAACTTTCTTATCAACTACTTATTTTCCCCTTTTCGGATTGCACTCGGCTTACACAAGACGTTTACTGCAATGGAAACGTTAGATAGTTGATGAGATTTCCATCTCAAGCAAGCTTTGCCGTCTTCCTTAAACTACCAGGAGGTTGAAAACACCAAAACGACTGCAGTATCTTACTGCCTTCAAAACTCAAAATTTTTTTTAACTTTTATCAGAACTTCTACATTATTTTCATTCTTTTGATCTCTTGTTTTGATTGTGGCTAGTGTTATAAATATCCTTAGCTAGCAGTCGCGACAGAAATGAAGGCCAAGGAGTCTAAGCACAATGACTTATTACTGACTTTGTGTTCCTTAAGGAGAGAGCCGAATTTTTTATTCATTCTAACTGTATTCGGCACTGTTTATAAACTCTTGATCTTGCATACTATTTTCTATATTGGCACCATAGTTCAATGATAGACCACTGCAGTCAATTAGCAATCGTTTTAGGGTCTAGAAAATTAAAAGAATTCTTTACTTCTTAAGTGGGCTGGTTACGCCAAATTAAATGGACTGAATTGTTCTGTGATCGTAATTACGTAGTTTCATAGAAAGGCACAACACTTGACAATGACAATTAAATTGGTTTTTGACGTGACGATCAACTAATGTAATTCAGTTGATTTTATGAGGTGAACTCAATTATTTAATTACCTCGACATTTGAAGGACGACCAGATTAGTTCGCACTGTGTTTGATAAAATTGGGAAGGCACGGCCTTGGAGATTCAGTTTCTTTTTCGCATGCCCATCAGATGAAAGCAACTTTTGCTGTCAATCAAGCTGAGACTATTTCAGCAATTTGCGTCCCACGATTTGCCTGCTGTAACTTTTTTTACAGACCAAAACCTGTTATTCGTGTCAAAACTAGTCACGATTTCGACTGAAAAAAAGACCACTGTGTTTTCTGGTTGTCAAACATTTTCAAAGCAGTTAAGATTAAATAAAGTATAATTCTCGTCAGTACTAACATATGAGATGAGTGAAAGGCTACATTTGAATCAATTCAACTTACTTTTCAAAGAAGTATTCCAACATGGTCTGGAAGATGAAGAACGCTTTTCCTTTCACGGAAGATCAAATCTTTGACATTTGTTGCAACTATACGTCACTGACCATTAAATGATCTAAGAAAAAGTACTTTGAGAATAAAAGTCTACACTAACCTTGTATTCCGAGCCACTGCCCAACCAATAAATTCAAGGAAGAGTGAAAACATGCCCTGTTTCTCTGCAAGGCGTTATGGATGGGAGACATCTAAGTTTGATGTGCTCTCGTAAAAGATTGCATGCAGAGTAAAATGAGCTGTATGTAATATTGTAATATCAGAGCAGCAGCCTGTTTCCACACCAGTGAACTCATAAAAGGGTTTCAAGGTGGGTTGAATCGAAAACAAAACAAAGTGCGATATCATTAACTACTCTAGATTATTTGACAACATTACGATGTAGCTAGGATGATCAAAGTTAGGTTGAGTGAATTAGTTAATTTTAAAGGAAAAGAGTATTAGGCAAAATTTCACACGTTTCTTAAATAATCGGTTATGAGTTTCAAGGTTTAAAATCCTAAATTGCGTACAATTAGTAATCGTTTCCATCGCAGCTGAAAATTGCCAGATCTATTATTTGTCAATATAAGCCGCTAAAAGTGTATATTAGACCAATCCTGTTAAAACAACTCGATTTAGGGTGGTGTTATTCATTTAGTCATGCATTTTAATTTTCAGTCCTTAACTTAAACGTTTCAGAAATCTTTTCTTTTGCTTTCGGATCTGGATGTCCTTATCACGCACACAGACACATAAACTATCAGATTACGAAGGAGCTACAGTCTCAGAAATGAAAGCTAAAAGCCCGTTAATTAATTAATTAATTTACTGATACGAAGCTAATCCAACTCCGTGATATTGATTGTGAAACAAGTACCATTACAGTCAGTTGGCCACTGACCGAAATGAGTGCAATAACCAATTGACTGTTCCGAAATTCAAAAGGGAACTGGGGCGAGTTTCAAATTTTGAAGTAATCGATAAATTGACACCATTGCATGAAAGATGACATTGAGATTGGTCGTTTGACCAAGTTTGATTCTTTTAAGACTGAGTCCCCCAAAACCATGGTTTTGGAAGACGCTGTCACAAAATTAGAGACATTTGTATGAATTTTGAGCTATGTTTCAAGGTCCGTAACTTGGTCTCTGTTTAACCTAAAAGAATCAAACTTGGCCAAACAACAACAAGTTTATTTCAATTTAAATATAGCTTACAAAGCTTGTGCCCGCAATTAGCGACGGCTATTCGAGGCGGGTACAAGAGAAAAAAAGGAAATTATATAATTATACATATATATCTTAAACGAACAATCCTAGAAGCAATCTAGTTTGTCGTGTAAAAACAACCAATCTCAATGTTATCTTTCATCTAATGGTGTCAATTTATCGATTACTTCAAAACTTAAAACTCGCCCCAGTTCCCTTTTGAATTTCGGAACGGCCAATTCACCCTGCTAATAGATCTTGAAGTTAATGTTACAGAATTTTTGAAAATTATTAAGGCGGTGAATAGCAGCTTCGACTCTAACAACAGTAAAATATAACGATCCTGACTGAAAAATATAGAATCTGACATTGTTTATGAAAATGACTGAGACTGCGTGATGCATGACCAGTCACATTTGCGTAATATTTTGTGAGACATCTCGCAATCAGGCTCCCCTCCCTTAGCATCACACTCTTGTTCCTTTTTCGTATGTACAGCGAGATAAAATTGGAAGCATAAAGGATAAATATAAGGATACTCTAGTAAACACGAGTAAATTAAAGCGCTAAGTAGTAGATTTTTCTTTGCCTCGTGTGGTTCCCTGATACCCTTTACTAGGGCTAACGCCCAGTGGGTTTTTCATGGGTTTCTATTGATTCTAAGGTGAGTAAAGCGTTTACTTAAACGTGATTTTTATCTCAAGAAGCTATTAATCAGCGATCGACGTTACTCTCCTTGACAAAGAAATTTGTGAATAAATATTTTTCCAAAGGGCACCTTAGATCTTGCTACCAATCTACTGAAGTTTGAAAAAGTTCACAAATGTTACATCTTTCTAGTCAATGTTTTTATTCCGAAGGTTTTCCAGACCATTTTCGGGCTTTTTTATTTCTCAGGTTGTTAAAAAAGATTTAGATGAGGTGATATTGACACTGTCGACGATGATCACTAATTGACAACCTAACATACCGAAAAAGATGCTTTTATTTGCACTTTTCATACTTTCATAATTCACACTATTAGTGGGCCGCATTTCTACCAGAGAGTAAACTAAAGTCAAGCAGGGAAGTGCTTAGAATGCCTTCCACTTTTCTTTATGCACAGCCCATTATTTCGCAGAAAATGGTGTAGTAATCATGAATCCAGCATACCAGAGCATTAGAGATAACTATAATCGTTGCCGAAATTCTTTGGCCCTGGACACTGCACATTGGACTCTATATAGACACTGGAAACTGGACACTCGATCGCACCCATACTGAGTCTAGTGTCGTTATGGTTATGACTAGTTCATGGCTATACATGATTCTAACAGCATCAGAGACGTTTGTTATTTCCATAGCAATCATATAGTAGTTAGTCCGGCCCCCCTTAATCAGGTCAACATATCCATAAACACTCATATTATGAATGCCAGATATTCACTGAGGTCTAATGACCATGTCATTAGCAGGGAAACCTCGATCCATATACTTTTTGTACACAACGGTAACTGCGTATCTTTCAGCTTTCATTGGACTAGATTTAATCGTATATTTAGCGGTACTATTGAATTAGTATAATGATAATAGATTCTGGGCCGGGGTTCTGGGCCTCGATTAGGGTTAATTGTACAAAATTATACGACAACGTTGACGGATGTTTTTGATTCTGTTTCATACGTTTTAAAGAATTACATGCCCGAATAGAAGCATGATGGTAATCACCACCACCATCACCATCATCACCAACATCATCATCTTCATAAACTATATAATGAATACCGTCCTAGTTACTATCGTATGTAGACTAGTAAAGAGCTGTATTTGTGATAATAAAAGGACAATGAAAGGAAATATCACACACGGTCACAGGTTACCTTTGAACACCAAATCAACAAATATTTAGCAATTTGTTGGATACAGAATAAATACGGATAAAGGTGGGTGCCAACTGAGTGAGAAGAAATTAAACACAATTCATCAGAAAGTCAAACATTCTAGTGCGATTAGATTTGAATTTTAAACACCTCCAGTTCATCTACCTGAAAAGGGTTTGTGCCCGCAAAGTAAGTGTTTCTGTACTCGTTTTTAGGACAAATGAAGCCATTACCTAAACAAAGATAACTACTGCCACCACTCCATATCAGGAGGTCAAAGAGGTCTTTGGTACCGAAGACTGGTCCAGTTTTTTGGTTACAACGAATACCTCCATAGGCCGCTGGTTTTAGGCCGATCTTCACTGGTTTACTTCCAGATGGATTAACCAGCGTAAACAAGAACGCCTGGCCATCTGCTATGGTATTTTCAGAACTGGCTGAAAAAAAATTAACACAAAAGTCCCCAGACAATTCAGGCAAGACGTTGAACATGATTGCTAGAGTCACGGTTAAAGCCACTAGGTTTTTGTTATCTGCTGAAACCAGTAAGGCTGAATCGGATAACACAAGCCAAGGCCTGGATATAATATTCTAGCTATCACACGAAAACGCATTTAACTATTGTGTTATTGTCCACAGATTTGATCGTTTGCACAGAAAAGAGTACTTATATGTCCTTGCTCCCATTGTAAAAGTTACACTTTTTTGTAAAGTCTTCTGCAGAAGAAGGGAAATCTTTAGACTTCAAATTCAGTTCAAAACTGGATTAAATTCAACTCGACTACCCGTTAAACAAAAAAGCCTTCACAAAACCAGGTTGCGTTTGATTATTAAAACCAAAGTAGTTTCTGTATTGTGTTTATTTCAAGTCTCGTCATTACGGTCAAAACGTAAGCAGTCGTCCAATAAACAGGGGCACAAAACGACCAATTTGTTGAAAAATGTATTATTATACCCCAGTTAATAAAACTAAATGTTATTCAGGCATTTTCAGGCCTTTTTTAATATTGCTGGAAAAAAAATATATATCTGTTCCTTTTTGCCAGCAAGACACACAAGATATTTCCCAGCCAGGTGCAAATTGAGCACCCTGCACAACAACAAAAAAGACAATTTCATATGTCGTATGCCAAAATGGGCGTGGCAAAAGGCCTCAAATCACAAGCCTTCAGTGGGGGGAGGGGGGGGGGGGGAGGAGACACAAATTTCTCACAACAATCCACATTTCGCCAGCTAGCGACACTCACACTGCTAGCACACTTCAGTAATTACCAACCGAAACCATCAGCAGAAAGAAATTTCATAACCAACTCCGTCAAATAACTGATATTTTGCCAGCCAGCACAATACCTAGGGGGAACAGTTAAAGTGAGGAACAGATTCGTTTTGTGCCCCTGAATAAAATTGTTTAGTGAAAATCAACTATTACAAAATAACTTCCGCAACAGATACTTCGCGGGAACTCGGAGGTATGACTTAACCGAAGAAGTTTGATCAGCTAATTAGGAAAATGACTGCGGTGCATGAAACACGTTTTCCAGAATATAGGTGTACCTGCCTTTTTCTCCCTTTCCAATGTCAGCAGTTAGTAAACCTAAAGGAAGAACGCAGGCCACAAAAAGCCGTACAAGCAGTTGTAAATGAAACAAAGTGAAAATGTGCAGTAAAAAAAAAAAAAAACAAACAAACAATAATAATAATAAAAACGACGGTAAAACTTACGTGATTGCCATGATTTGGAGGTGTAGCCACCGAAGATGTATTCATCACTCTGTATCAACACAAGGGTAGGACCTTTGTTATCACAGCAGCGATGAAAGTCATGTGGGGTGTAGCCGTCAATGGAAGCACGGAATAACAGAGAACATGTAGCGCCACAAGGTAACCAGGACATAACAGTGGATCGGTAGTTTTCACTCTTTAATAATATTGATGCTATTGACGATTTCCCTTCGATGCTTGCTATCAGCCCTTGAACTTGATAAAACTTGGCCTCTGCAAGCAGCTCTCTTCTAAACACTTTGTCATTTGGACAAAACAGCTCACCGTTACGAAGGTAGTTTAAAATGTACCTGAACAAGAATTAAATAATTTCACAGCACATTTGTTACAGCTAAATTCCTTTACGTACACAGATCCAAAATAGGACCGTTGAATCAGTCATGAGATCCAAGGTCAGTAGACGTAGACTTAAAATATACTCAAAGGAGTGGAACAAGTAAAGCCAATTCTGCGTCGCTAACATACGCTCTTGGGATAGAACTGACGGAGGTCATACAACAAGACGAATAATCCAGTTTTCCAGCAGTCCAGGTTGCAAAGTTAAAATTTCGTTCAGTGCGTGCGTGACAGCCAGCATCACATCATCTGAGCTCGGTCCTTTGATCAGGCTGCATGCAGTTATAACAAAAGCCGTATCAGGGAAATATTAAGAATTGACATAACGTACGATGTCTTGTGTAAGGAATTGTATACCTCGGACTATGCGAAGAAGCTGTAGCAGGATGTTCAGTTGCTCATTTCAAGTAATATGTCACGATTTTAAGTTTGCGTTACCACCTTCAATAAAGTTGTGCTACTATTTTGAGGCCGACATCCTAACATAATCAAACCTATGTTGCCAGGGAGCAATCATTTAAAAATAGTTTCTAAATAGACTTGGTGAGAATGAACGAGGGAAAGGAAGGTGCACCAAGGAAGAGATGGAGATAACGTAACTTATTAGTTAATAAACCTTACCTGAACAGTTCACCATCGCGGTCGATAAAATACGCTCCATCGTCTTCGTCTTGTTTTAACTCATGTCTACCGGAAAACATCGCACACAGCATGGAATCCGGGTCCTTACGAACAGTGCTGAGCGTGGTTTTATAGATCTTTCCGCCAACGTTCAACTTAATCGTGCTGCCAAAGTGAACTTCGTTCAGAGTTTTAGTCATCTCTTCGAAGGCTGCTTTTTCTCGTCTCACCTTTTCCAGGTTTTCCTTAAGTAATTCATGTGCTTCACCGGTAAGCTTTTGGGCATCGGACAGTTTGGCACTCGCTACATCAAACAAGCTCAATTCTTCAGCCATCGTTACTTCCGGGTAAAATTAAGTAAACTAGTAGGACCACGTTCCTAACAATCAGCGGAAACTTCAAATCTAATTTCACAGAGCATGCTTCATGTAAATAAGCCATATAGTAACTCCACACCCCCCTTGTTAAGGTCAGGTTGGATACATGGCCAAAATCTTAACACAGATATTGGAGAAAAATGGAAGTGCCTAAGGCTCACTTTTTATTGAGTAGATCGCGCTTTGCGGCAAGGTTGAGGAAAAGGAAACTTATGAAGCCAAACAGATGGCATACCATTTCAAACGTGTATTTTAAGGTCGCGGGGGATAGGATAGTGCATCAGCATGCATTTATGTAAAGAATATGCCCGAAGTGCGACGACTAATACCGACAATACGCGAAATATTTACGGAGAGGTCAAATTGTGTCGCACTAACTTAATTTGTGTGCATTTCAAGTATTTGTCAAAACCAGTGAAACAGCAACGCAATGTTCTTTCTGTGTACAGCGCTAACGATAGCCCGTGAATTAAGATTATTACAATTACCATAATTATAGTTTTTACATTATCCGTTTACTAATGTTTACTCGGGATGCCTTTAAAAGCGTAAAAGCAACCAATTTTGTGTCCACGAATTCTGCGCGGATAGAGAATTTCATAGGTTGACACGGCAGGAGGTTAAACTTGGTGTATTGTAAATTGTCATATCTGACACCAAATAAGGTTTAGAATGGAAGATTGAAGGCTTCAGATTGTAGAATGCTAAATTTTGCGACTTTAAACGCTAATAACTTTGACTTAAAGTTGAAATAAAAAATATCGGGGTCAGATATGACACAAAAGAGGTTTTGACTGATCGGAGAGTGGTAAAATCAACACACTTTGTGCTCCACTCGCGGAGAGAGCTTCGACACAAAACCATGTTAACAAAATTTAACTTTAATGGCTTACAGCATTGCCGTGATGAGGGATATATTTTGTAAAAAGTATTACTTGTGCACTTTAATTAGTCCCCAGTTATATCGTTACATGATATAAGGTTTTAAAAAATAGCACCCTTCCTTTATTTTTACCTGGTGAATACGTTCATGAACATGTATCCCCCGCAACATTAAGCTCGCGATTTAGAAAACTGTCCTATGCAATTTTGGCTCGAGAATTATCGGGAGGCGATTATCCTTGCCTTAAAGGACCACGCTCAACCATGAGCCTTTGCGGGCGAGCGTTTTCATCGGCGCCATTTTCTGTTTGACAGAAAATAGGATTCTGCGATAGGTGAACGTCCATCTGGCTCCATCGACCGTATTATCTGCTTACGTTAGTTGTGATATTTGTGAATAGCTTTTTTAACATTTAATTTGCGGATTTGTATAGTTATTTCTTCGTTATTATCGTATGAAGTTCTGAATGAAGCCGCCAGTTGAAAAGAGGTCGCCGGCCGAGGCCAGAGGACCGACATATTGTTTGGCTTTCCTACATTTAAGCTATGGAACGACAGGAAACAAGTTTCTGGCATGGGTGTGCAAATAATTCAAACAGCGAAGTTTGCTTAGGTCCTGCATGGATTTATGCTCAGTTGTATGGATGAGAGCAGATCTTCTTAAACAAAACGAGCTCGTTTGCAGGATTCGTCCGCCATTTATAACCCGATTTCATGTAAGTGCTTATCAGTTTGTATTATCACTTGGCTTTCTTATTCTGTAATAATTACTGCTGTCAAGTGTTGGAAAACCCAATAAAACATAGCCCTGCGATTTTGTGTCGCTGAAATGCACTGCTTGGAGGAGGTTAACGTTGATTTATCACAACTTCTTTATTATTCTTACACG